>JAXCLQ010000009.1:9199023-9210437 GCA_035584115.1 Cedrela odorata | reverse complement strand
GTGATCTAAAGTGAAAAGGGTATTGGGAATTATTGTCAGATTTAAGAGGAAATTATAAATTAAGCTAATTTATACTGAAGAGGATGCTTTAATTGATGATCATTAGAAGTGGTTGAACAAGATTTAACCTCTTTTTCAACCTCCTTTTCCGAACCACACGTGAGGCCCGTTGGCTTTGGCAGCTACAAGTTAGAAGTTACGACTAGACAGCACAAACAATCATAATGAAATGACGGAAAGCAGGCTTAGGCTTAAATGTCTTTTCAATCACACGTGTCATTATTCTGACGATTCGTTTCCAGTCAAACCGTACTTTAATCACAGATCCAACGGTAGAAAAACTACATTAATCCATTTACTTTTGTCTCCTAAACCTAAAAGCCAAAGGTAATTTATTAGCGCCGACGAATCTATAAGTGGTTGTGTGTCTGCATTGTCCTAAAAGTCAAAGTGGAAACTATGTCGTTTTGGACGACGCTTTTTCTAAATTTTCCTTCAGTTCCAAAACGACGACGTTCAGTGCTCCAAGACTTGCGAATACATACAAAGCATAAACCCGCGGCGGGAGGGAGGAGAGGGTGCTGTGTGGCGCGATACGATGTCGGCGGCTCTACGAAACCCATTTTTCAATCTCTCTAAGCCATTTATCTCATGGAATCGGCTGGGATTTCAAGGTCTGAATCAGCCATTCTCTTCTTTTTCCACCGTTACGAGAACAGACGAAGGGTTACTGAATTTACAAGAAGTGGAGAAAGTGTTGAGTGATGTGAAAGCAGACGATGTTAAGGTGATACCGAGCGGAAAACAATGCGATTGGACGGATTTCATGGTGATTGCTACTGGTAGGTCCACCTGGCACGTTAAGAACATAGCCCGAGCCCTTATTTACAAGGTAGGTTCGCTTGCTCGGTTACTACATTCCTAGGTTTCCTGAAATTAACTTTATTTTTACGTAGTACTGAAACCTCGAACTCTAATAATCTGTTTGGTTGCTGGGATAATTGAGGAAAAACTAAAGAAAATGGCGTGGCCTTGTGAATGTAATTAAGTTGTTTACTTCATAGGGAATGAAAAATGAAATTGTTGTTTAGCCAATCTATTACTTTGCGTTCAGTGTAGAATTGCTCGTTGCTCCTTAAATTAATAGATGCAAATTAGGCTAACTGTACCGTAATGGTATTTCATATTGGTTATTTTTTAAATTTGGTTTTTTATTGGCATGAACAGGCTAAGGAAAAGCAGAAAGAGATAGGAGCTAAGCGAATGATGCTACCAAGTGTGGAAGGGCAAAAAACAGGAAAATGGGTTGTAATTGACTCTGGTTTGTACTGCATTCTCAACTCTTTTAACAATTATATAACTGTTTTGAAGTGATTTGCTTGTTATTATTCTAATCAATACAATCATACAACTTCATGATAAATTTGATAAATGGATATCTAATTATTTAATTATGATATTGAAATATCCAGTGATTAAGTTTCCTTGCAAGCTAGTTTAGAGAGGAAGCAATAACCTTGCACAGAAGCTTAAAGTGACGATAAATTTTACAGGATAACTGCTAATTGTTGACATGATATAGCTAGTTTGTAGTGATCATGCGCATTTGGATTTTAAATACATTGTTTTGGTTGATTTCCTTTTTCTTTAGGCAAAGTGGTTGTTCATGCTCTTGATGAGAAGGCTAGAGAGTATTACAATTTGGAAAATGTTTGGACCACAGATACATCAAAACCAGAACCAGCTCATGTAAGTGGATGTTTGCTATGAAAAACTGCTCTTTGTTGATGCATCTCTCTGTTGTTTTGAGCTGTTTACTCACTCATGTGGGTCATACGCTTCTAATTTTTACTATTTTGAATCTGATGGCATGATAAAAGGATAATGTGAGTCAGTGGATAAAGTTAATTTTGGTTAGCTTCTTAAGAGCTAGTCAGCTGTGGGTAGGGGATTTATAAAGTAGATAAACTCTTGCAGTAAGATTCATTGAAATTCTTGTCTTAGCTCAGAGAAGAAGCGAGATGGATAAATAAAGGTGAAATTTTGGATAACTGAAATCTGAGTTAGGGAATTGATGGTTATTATTATTATTATTATTATTTCATATTTGGGTTTTGAGCTCTCTGGTGACTTTCAAGTCATTCTAGTGTATGTAGTGAGGGAGAGACAGAGGATATGGGGCACCTCAATATCATCTGCTGCTAAATATGGAGCATAACAGAAGACTCCTTTGTAGCCAATCGATTAATTATGATTGGAACTCAAAATTTTTTTTTTTTTTTTTTGGGTTCAAGTAATGAGTGATTGGTTGCGAATACTGAAATCTGAAACTATGAAGAAAAAAAAAATACCCACAGCAGTTGGTTTCCAATTGAAAATCCTGCCAAGAAGATGTTAAATACTAGTGTGGTTTGGTTCCCTTTAACTAACATTCTTGTTTTTGGTTGGTCTGTTTAGGATTTGAAAATGGCTTTCGTTAAGGTTCGTCCCAAGAATAATTCCAAAAAACGAGCAGTGACAAGTACTTAGTTCGTGTGATTTATGAGCCAGACATGCGAGATTACGCAATTGTAGCTTCTTACATATCGAAGTTCTATGTTGGATATGTGAATAATAGCATACTGCTATCTGTTGGATAGTATTTTTCTGCAGAATAATGTCCAATTAAGGCACTATTAATCTCTCCACAGACAGTATTTTGCTTTTGTCTCCTTATTAGTTATTACATATTTCATCACAAACATCTATTGTACATATATATATATTTTTAATTTTTTTCTTTCAAATATATATATTTTTATTATCTCGCTTCAAAATATTGCATACATTAAGAAATATATTTTAATTTAGAAAATAATTTTAAGGTATATAAAAAAAATATATTTATGGGGCATAAAATAAATTTTAAATGAATCTGGATGGATAATAATAATAATAATAATTTCATTCAATCAACAAGCTTTGAAGTTAATGTAGACTTGTCAAATGGGTTAAGTTAACACCGCACAAGAGTTTAATTGGTTCATCGTTGGGTTTATATTTTAGATTCGAAAATTATATAAATTATAATATTTATTGATATTAAAATATAAATTATTAATTAAAATATTTAAAAAATTTAAGAACGAACCTAAAATTCTTGAGCCGGTCTGTCACGATTTAATTGACATCTTTAATTTAATGAAAATTTGTAATTATTTAATTACTATATATATTTAAAATTGAGGTGTTTTACATAGTTAAATATAAGTAAAAAAAAGTAAATAATGTCAAATAAAAATTGGCGTTTACCAAATTATTATTATTGTATTTTTAAAATTAGGTATAAGTGTAACAATATCAAATTATTTTAAATTAAAATATTGCTAAAAATTAGCTGAATTGGCTAAAACACTGAGTTTGTATGTAATATAGATGTGCCTAATTAAAAGTAATTTAATTAAAATTGTAGGTTATTACTGATTTTGATTGGTCTCGAATGGTATTATAGATAAAATAAAGGACAAGGGTCCACACTTCAAACGAAATCCCAAGAAATAATAAAACATAAATCCACTTTGTCCCAAAGAAAATAGAAAATAAACCCCCAACGAAAGGTAATAATCTTAATTATCTTATCACGAGTTTGTGTAATTATCTAACAATAATATATTTTTAATCCTTCCCTAATTGGAAAAGGAAAGTACTCGTCTTCACACACATATATATACACACAGATAGATAGCTTAAGCACAAAATAAAGTTGCTTAATTCTTTCTGTGGAACAGGTGCTTACTCAAACCGAATTTATCCAGAGTATTGCATCTGTCCAAATTACCTTATTAACAGTTTGAGTTATGGCCACATTGTTGAACTATCTCTCGGCTGCTCTGATGAAGAAGACAAGAAACACCAGGAAGAACTTCATCGAATCTCTTCCTGCGGAGTTACTGACTGAGATTCTTGCTCAAGTTGCCTCTACTTCAGTTACTGATCTTTCTAATGCTAAATTGAGTTGCAGAGAATTTTTTAGAGCAGGAAACGAGGATTATGTCTTCGAGCATGCATCGTTGGACAAGTTTCCAATAGCCTGGCCTGTTAATGACAAAGCTGCCTATTTGTTCTTGATACGCTGTAAAAAGAGTGGAAACCCAGAATATCTTTACAGACAAGGCATGTTCGAGTATTTCAGTCTGTGTTGTACAAATTCCGGGCTCCAATTATTGAAAAAAGCTTGTGGGAAGAAACACGCAGAGGCAATCTATGTTTACAGTATTATCCTGCTGTGCTCTGGGGATCAGTTCAAACAACAGGGCTTCGAGCTTCTGTCTTCTTTAACAAGTTCCAGGATCAGAGAATGCCGGAAGAATATAAGATGGGTTATTGGGAGCATGTGGATACGTAATCGTAATATTGTCGCTCAAGAAGAAAATTCCAATCCCAAAACCTGCAACTGTTTGAGTCCAAGGAACAGAGGATGGAGGGATGAAGATGAGATTGTTGGCTGTTGTGAATCTTGCTTATGTGTTGTTGAAGTAAATTTCTTTTGTAATTTGCTTAGGAATAGTTATATGTTCGAATTCAATGTTCAATGGTATACACTAACATTATTTTCTTTCTTTAATTGTTTGGCATTCCTTGGTTTCCGGAAATAAAGTTTATTGTTACGTAGTACTGAAACCAATTAAGTAGTTTACTTCATAGGGAATGAAGAGTGAAATAGCTTTATAGCCAAGCGATTACTCTGCGTTCGGTGTAGAATTGCTGGTTGCTCTGGAATTATTATTCTGATGACAAGAATTACTCGTTTACTTGATAGGGAATTCTGTTTTGGTTTATATCCTTTTTCTCTTAGGCAAAGTGGTTGTTCATGCACCTGATGAGAAGGTTAGAGAGTGTTCCAATTTGGAAAATATTTGGACCATGGAGACATCCCAACCAGAGCCAGTTCAGGTAAGAAACATTACATGCAGTGTCAATCTATGTATACAGGATTATTCTGTTGTGTTCTGGAGATCACTTCAAGCAACAAGGCTTCGAGCTTGTGTCTTCTTTAACGAGCTCCAGGATCATAGAAGAAGATTAATTCCAATGTGAAAACCTGCAACTATTTAACAGTTGCAAGGAATGGAGGATGGGAGGATGAAAACGCTATTGTTGGCTGTGGTGAATCCTGCTTACGTGTTGGTGGTGAAGTAACTTTCTTTCGAAGTAATTTGCTTAGGAATAGTCATGTATGGGTCAGTTCGAACCCAATTGATCTAAATCAACTGTTTATTTTTTTTTTTTAATTTGATTTTAATTTTAAAAAATCAAATGAATAATATATTGATTTAGTTTTTAATTTAATTTTTAATCAAATTATAAAAAAACTAATGAATATAATATATTTTTAAAGTTATTTAATTTTATATTTTAATGAGTAAGTTTATTTATATTTAATTAATATAAAATTTTTTAAAAAATAAAAAAAATCAATAAATTTAAAAATAATTTTTAGTTTTAGATTTAAGTCCAAATCTTTGAACCCAATCAAATCAAATCAAATTTTTTTGAACTCCATCAAATTAAATCAATATTTATTAATTTAATTCGATACAAATTATTATTTATTGTCTATTTGAATCTATTTAGTTTAAATTAAAATTAACAATCTTAAATCGATTTAAAATATGAATTAAATTGAGTGTATCATAATTTTAAAAAATGATTTTTATATTATTTAAATTTATTTAATTTTGACCCTGTAATCCTCTGTTTACATGAATTCATGAAATTATTAATAAAAAAAATGCTAACAAAAAACATTAACTTGTTAAGGTTATTTTTGAGAAATAAAAAATAAAATAAAAAACAACTTAGGGGAGGTCATTTAGTTGAGCGGATGAACTAATTTTGTTTCCTATTAATTAGAGAAATCTCAAAAACGTCCTCGTAACATCGTTAAGTTACAGTTTTGTCATAGCGGTTAATAACACTCTATCAAGTGCATTGGCTGCATGGTAAATAATTCAAAAACCAGACCTGATCATTTAATATTTGTCCACCAAATACTGGGTAGAAACACAGCTACTCACAAAAGGCACACGAACTTCGTTCTCATCGCCACTCTTTAACAGTCTCCGGAGTTTCCAAAGCAAAAACTACTCAAACCTAGAAAGCAAAAACATTATAAAAGAATCAAAGCATTACCTAAACTTCATTTCTGGCTACTCTTTTGACTTCGATTATTTCCTTTCCCGGAAAACCTTTCATGGCTGCCGTCGCCGGATCCAACATTGTCGCCTTCAAATCTGCAGCCACTTCCGCGAAATTCGGTGACCGGAAAATCGGTCAGTTCCGTCAATGGTCTCCAGTTCCGGTTCAGGCTCAGCCTCGGTCTTGCGTTGAGCTCAAGCGTAGATGGAGCAGCTCATTCGCTTCTTCTGGTATTGTATTTCGTGTTTCTGTTATCGATGTTTCCAATGCTTTGTTTGGCTGTGTTCTTGGATTAGCAAATTGCATTTATTTTAGCTATGGAAAGAGCTGCAAGTTTGATTTTCGGATCTAATTGGCACCAGAAAGATTCGGAATGTGTGAAGCAATAGTTGAAAATAATTTTGAGAATTAAAGAATTATGCTGAGTTTTTGCTGTTAATATATTTATGAATCCACAATTTTCTAATTATGAGTTCAATTCTGTAGCCATCTTGTTAAGATACTGTTTGGCACAAAAATTAACTAGTTTTCAGTCTGTGGAAAGTACTCTGCTGTTGATATATAGGCGCGTTTGGAAATTAAAAGCTCATTTTACAAAAGCACGTATCAAGTACTTCTCCAGAAAGCATTTCAAATACTTTGAATTCCTTTAACTGCTTTGAATTCATTTAACCTGATTTACGAGTAAAATTACACTGTATATTCAAAAATATTTAGGGAAAAGAATCCAAAGCATTCTATTACCCTAATATCTGTGTGCATTATAGGCCTATAGTACAGATGTGTGTCACAACATGTCCTAAATTCTTCTTTTTTTAGCAATTTTGTTTGATATATATAAAATCAAGTATCTTTGAACTAGAACTCGTTGATTGTAATGGTTCACACAGGAGTAAGAGCTCAGGTTTCCACCATTGAACAAGCAAGCACTGAAACAGCTCAAAATGTGGAAACTCCTGTAGCTGTAGTGACAGGAGCCTCTAGAGGTATTGGTAAAGCAATTGCATTGTCCTTGGGAAAAGCAGGTTGCAAGGTTAGTGAGTGATTAATTAGATCTGGCCCATCCCACGCACACACGTGCAGGCACGCTATAATTAGCAGGCATTTGTTATTCGTCCTGTCACTAAACTAAGTAGGTTGCTTTTTGATAAAGCAATGAAAATCGACTAACTTGGGATGGCTGAAGCCACATATTTAGTATCTTGAAGCCTTCCACGAAAGATCTTGTTAGTGATTGCATTAACAGTGTAACTTTTTGATACTTTAATTAGTGAATGTGTTTATTTTTGCATCATTACAGGTCCTGGTAAATTATGCTAGGTCATCAAAGGAGGCTGAAGAAGTTTGCAAAGAGGTAAAAAATTGCATTTACAGAAATATAGACAAGTATTTGTTAGAATTGTGTTTGGTTCTGTGCATATTTGCCTGCTTTATTTTAGAAAGCATCATAAATTGGCTGGGGATTATCTTTATTGATGTTCATCATCTAGTGTTCTTGAATTTCATGCTTAAAATTTTGTAGAAGCTAACTGTTATAACTTTTGCTAGATTTAAGATAATACGGTTTACTATATGTCTTAAAGGCATATATAGCTCACTTTTCAAATTTTAGTGATGAGATTTCTACATATCTATGATATTCTTGTCCTGAATCCAAGTTAATTAGTTGGTTTAACTTCTACAGGTAGTCCTGAATTAATTCAGGCTATATTTTTGCACCTTTCATTTGCCAGTGCATAATTTAGAAAAGGAGCAGTATCTTTTTGGCTTTGTAAGTTGAAGATACTCATCAACTCTTCCAAAGATATGATATGCTATATATTTTAAAGAATGGATACATGTCTAGCTCTTTGATAGTGAGTGCTAGTTGGTTCAATTAGTAAAATCTCTTGGGGTGGAACAAGAGGTTTGGGGTTCAAACCCCGCTCACACCGGGTTGGGAAGTGGTTTGGTTTATTTCTTGTATTATTTAAGAAAGGGAAAAAACGTCTAGCTCTTTGACTGTAGGATCCTTGGTATTTCCTGCTGCTGTGTTTTGCATTTTTTCTTCTTTGTCGTGTGACATGTTTGATGATCTTGGCAAGGTAAACTTAAATATAAGGAAAGATAAAAATGTGCCTTGCTTTTTAAAGTTCAGATTGTGAATTCTACTCAAATCTTTCTTTTTGTATCCATAAGATTTCATTCATGTTGTGTTTTTTTACTTTCTACCCAAAAGATCACTGTACTTCCTACACCTGCTGTTGTCATCTTTCATTTTCTTTAGGCAGTGGTGTTGTTGCTAGATCATCCTGCTTGATTTAAAATGACTGGTAGTTTATACGACAATATTTTGTAGATTGAGGCTTCTGGTGGTCAGGCTCTTACTTTTGGAGGAGATGTTTCAAAAGAAGCTGATGTGGAGTCAATGATCAAAACTGTGAGCAAATATTCTTTTGACTTGTTGAGTTTGTTTAATTGCTATTACTCATGATATGCTCATGCTTGTATAATCTGCAGGCCACTGATGCATGGGGAACTGTTGATATATTGATTAACAATGCAGGTTATCCAACTGTCTCACTCAATATCTCATCCGATAAAGATTTTCAATCTAGTCCCCTAATTATCTACCATGATTTCAGGAATCACTAGGGATTCATTGCTTATGAGAATGAAGAAATCACAATGGCAGGAGGTTATTGATCTGAATCTTACCGGCGTATTCTTGTGTACCCAGGTGTGCATTCCTAAGATCTTACTAATTATGCTAATGGATGCTAGAGTTTATTGGAACTGAAGCAGTTTATCTTTGCAGGCAGCAGCCAAAATCATGATGAAGAAGAAAAAGGTATAATGGTGTTTCCATCTTGGGGATATTTATGTATCAACCATTTGAGCTTACAGTCTTGATGCTTTTTTCTTCCCCTGCTATTTGCCATGTTTGTCATTTTCTCATTCTTTTTGCATCTTTTTTTCTTTGGAGCTCATTTTCTTCAATTGTGCAGAAATATTTATGTGGAATTTTCTTGTAATATGATTATGGGGCTTTCTGCTGTAGTTTTATATAGGATATGAAGTTGTTTGCAGAGAAGCTAACAGACTTAGG
Source organism: Cedrela odorata (assembly GCA_035584115.1). Taxonomy (NCBI): domain Eukaryota; kingdom Viridiplantae; phylum Streptophyta; class Magnoliopsida; order Sapindales; family Meliaceae; genus Cedrela; species Cedrela odorata. The sequence goes on along the minus strand of JAXCLQ010000009.1, from coordinate 9,201,172 downwards.
ACTAGAACCATTGTTTTGCAATAGAGTGCTTTACTTTCTCTCACATTCTTACTGGTAAATGGTGACTGGCTTCCTTACCTCTGAACTAAATAGAAATGGAACTTCAATGAGCATTCTTATGGGATTGGTTTGGTTTATATATGTTTGAATAACAATAAAATTCCCTGTTTCACTCAAACTTTAATTTTGCAGGGAAGGATAATCAACATAGCATCTGTTGTTGGTCTGGTTGGAAATGTTGGCCAAGCCAATTACAGTGCTGCAAAAGCAGGTGTTATTGGGTTTACAAAAACTATTGCAAAGGAATATGCAAGCAGAAATATTAATGTGAGTTTCCAGAGTTTTTTTTTTATATTTTGGGTTTCAGTCTTGAGAAACATTCCAAACATCCATGCAGCTGATGCTGTATATGGGACCCACTCTTATCAATATATGTTCTTCCAGGTCAATGCTGTTGCACCGGGATTCATCGCATCTGATATGACTGCCAAGCTTGGGGAAGACCTTGAGAAAAAGATCTTGCAGACAATCCCCTTAGGTGAGTGATGGTTGTACAAGTTGGAAGTTTCTTCTTATTTTCCATTTCTGTATCTTCAAATATCTGATTGCATTGGCCTTATCGTTGTCAATTGCAATCTGATCAAGCCTCCGAGTTTTTGCTGGATTTGAAGTTTTCATGTGAATTATACTTGACAGTCCTTATCATTCATCATGAATAGTGGATGCTAAACTTGCACGTTTTCATGTAAATAATACTTAATATAGAGGACTTCTTTTTGCTATATGCTCAGCATATCAAATCTTTGCTGGTTCTTAAAAGTATTTGTGTAACACACACTTCCATATTCCTGGTCATGTGTGGTGAACCCTTCTCTAAATCTCTTATTTTCACTGATTCCATCAGGAATTTGTTAAGTTTAACTGGATACTAATCAGAATGTTTTATATTTCTGAAAATATGTTTAGCAAAAGAATCAAGAGTGCTTGAACTGATAACGATGTTAATAATGTTTATTATGCATTCAGGAAGGTATGGTCAACCAGAAGAAGTTGCTGGACTGGTTGAATTCTTGGCCCTGAATCCCGCTGCCAGCTATATGACTGGACAGGTTTTGACTCTAACCCATTATACTGTCTCTTTGTACTATAAATTCTACATGGTGAACTTGCAACTTCGCTATTTCATAATGGCCATGAGTCCACTTGGTGGCTATTATTTTTATTGGTTACAGAGAAGCAGTACACATAAATAGCCAGTACTATTAATCAATTTATTGCCTTATTTCGTGCCTGGCTTGGTTTGGCTTTGGACATGCAATGGCAAGTGTGGAACAACTTGTTATTGGGAATGAAATAGCTTGTTTTGGCATTGATTTGCAATTTACTTGAACCTTTCTACTCCAATTGAGTACTTCAATTCATTGCGTTAACTCAAGCAGCTCACATGAAGCCGTACACTGTAATTTTCAGTAGTTCCTTGTCTTGCCCTTGCATCCTTTGCTTGGTTTTGCCTTTGCCTTGCATTTCCATGCCATGTCATGGCCAAACCATCCTGCATTGTTATGTTACCTTTTACCCCTTTCTCTCTCTCTCTCTTCCCGTTTTGTGTACTTGGTTCTCAGTTTGATATTATTTTCTTGCAGGTGCTCACCATTGATGGAGGAATGGTTATGTAGATCAGGACTCAGGGACCTATTATGCCCGGTTTAGTTTCAGATCAAACCTGTAGCTCTCATAGTATAAGATCAATCGGGTTGAACCTTGTTTGCTGTACTATCCTACGAGTCAGTGTTGGTATAATGTTGTTATACAATAAAAATTAAGGCAAGTTTTGGTAGAATTTCAATTAAACAGCGTTACTGAAACCGAACAAGAGGCATGTAACACTGGTCCGGGCTTTCTTTTGGCATTATCGAAATGTAGTTTTTGGATGATTCATACTGCTGTTGCCCACTCTTCAGCGTGCTTTGATTGCTTCCAAAAGTTAGAAATGCCCTGTCTCGATGGAGAAGAAAAATAATATATTACATTGATTAAGGTACTCGCTATTCAACGTTGTCGATGACCTGTGTTTACTTAATTATAGAGACAACAAATTGATTGTTTGTGATGAACGTGATATGTAGCTGCTTGCTGCTTGCTGCTTGCT
>JAXCLQ010000009.1:9179927-9198923 GCA_035584115.1 Cedrela odorata | reverse complement strand
GCTGCTTGCTGCTTGCTGCTTGCTCTCTGTTTACATCTGGGCATGTCAAATATTTCATTGGTTATCATAACGGACGACAAGTACAACCCCAACTAAGAATGACAAATGACAAGTCATTTGTTTCTCCTAGAAGCGAACGTGGTCCTAGTCATATTTTGTGGTCGTATATGAATAATAATTCAGGATAACACATTTTGAGTTGGAGGTATTTTTAAAATTATTCACTTACTTTTCATAAAATTAATGATATTTAATTGTATTTGAAAAATATCTTTATCCTTGGAAAGTTATTAAAAACTATTTTCAATTTCTCGTATGAATATATTCTTTGAGGTTACTTCTATTCCTGAACCATATACGTATATACATATATGTATATATGTATGTATGTATGTATGTATGTATGTATATCCGAATATCCAATCGGGAATAAAGTATAACTTGCCAATGTAAAATATCCAGGGACTACGTCTTCGCGTGTACTCATCTGATTGGCTGCGACGCGAAGGTTGTCAAGTGAAGCAACCTATTTTTTTTTTCTTTTTATTTTTATTTTTATTTTTTCACTCAACAGCCAAACTACGTCACTGTATCTAACTGGTTCTCTCATGGCATGAACCATTTTGATATAAATTGATAATTCATCCTGAGTTTTGCACTTTACGCAACTCATTATTATCATTGTTTTCCACCCGTCTAGTAGTTCCAAGATCTGCTGTAATCCTTTGGGTCTCCCTATTTCTTTTCCACAGGGCACGCAAAGTATCAGTCTCAGATCAAGAACTCTGAACCAATATTAACACTACTGTACGCAAAACTCTGTCTTCTGTTCTTCCCGCAGCTTCAGCCGTACTTATTTCATGGAATTGGAAACATCCACTCTTTATTGTTTGAACTTCCCTACATTCTTTCTTATGTTCAGTTCCATTTATCTCTTTGCTTACTTGGTTATTTTCCGCAATTGGGGTCCAAAACATCGAGCTGAAGCTTCAAGTTGTTTCAGCTCTCTCGCTCACGGCACACCTGTAGTTTTCATGGCGTGCTACGCAATTATAACCCCCCAAAAAACCCTACGCACTTTAGCTTCTCCAAACACCATTTTCCAAAACTTTGTTCTTGAATACAGTATAGCTTACTTCTTAATGGACTTGCTTCACTACATAATATTCCTCCCTAGTGATTTTCTCTTCATACTCCATCACGTAGCCACACTGTACGTATTCGTGACTTGTCGTTATATTGTTCATTTTGGAGCATTTGAAATTCTTGTGCTTCTTATTATTGCTGAAGTTACAAGTGCTTGTCAGAATGTATGGACTCTTGCCAGTTTCCGGAAAGCTGATATACCTGCTTCCGCTAAATTTTATGAACTTTTGTCTCCTCCTTTTTATGCCTTCTATTCTGTCGTTAGAGGGATTATGGGACCTCTTTTTGTGTACAAGATGTGGGCATTTTATGTCAGTGGGGCAGCCGATAATTCGATTCCAAAGTGGGCTAGGGTTTCTTGGATGGTTGTGGTTATGAACGGAATCTTGCTTAGCGTATTGTGGGTTCTGAATAACTGGATTGGCTGGTATAGAGAACTAAGCTACAGAGCTGAGAAGAAAATGAGCTAAAATTTATGGGAATGTCGATTTAACTGCAACATCGTCTGATTAGAACTTTGTGATTAAGGTATGGGATTAATATGCTGCCATCAGCATCAATCTTTGTAGCCTAAATCATCTGATGCATATTGTTATGTACTAGATTAAGTAGATGTGTAAATGGGTTGGTATTTTCAATAAATTTGTATTATATTAGTTGAAATCTCTGGTTGGCTTCTGATTTGGACTTTATGGTGTTACATTGGCTTATCCTAATGCAGTATCAGTAGACGCAGGAAGAAAGCAAAATAGATAGTAATACTAATACATTCCTTTGCTAGCTGAGGAAAATAATAACATTGTAATGATATTGTAGAATTTATAATGAATTAATAGTTAGATGAAGCAGGAAGGATAAGGTACCTCTTCTCTCAACAAACTGAATGTGCACTGCTTCTGCTGATTCAGTCAATTGCAGACACTGGAGTCATTTGAACCAAAAGGTTAAAACGATAATTTGACTTAAATTGCTTCAGTAATCTTTAATTTTGCATACTGTGGGCCAGATTTGGATCGTCATAAGGAACACTGCATGGGGCAGACATGTTTTGGATCAGTTCAGTCCAGGAACTATATGCCAATAATTGAAGCATTCATCATGTTGGGACTCCCATGGTATATAAACTCTGCGAAGGTGCCTCCTCCTTCTCCCTTGGCCAGTCTTCCTGGATTCACGCAGACACACTTCTTTTGCTCTTCCCCTTCGTTTCTTCCTCCAAGGGACAACACCTGTAACCAGAGGAAAATTTACATAAGATGCATTTAAGTTGCTTTTTTTGGTAGATATCTCAAAATGAGTAGCAAGAATTCAAAAACCATCTTTCATCAGAGTAATACTATAATTAGATTAGTGCTGCCATATACTTCTTCTTCAAAATGACACTAGAGCTCATAGGTAGAGGCACTTCGTTCAATTGCTAACCTTTATGAAGTACTTCATATCTGAAGGTAGAATGATAATATCTGGAATTGACGAGACAGTAAGAGCTTCTGGAGCAAGTGAAAAATCCAATGGAATGCCTTCTGCTGGTGGATATAGAGGATAAAAGCTGCTCCAAAATTTTTAGGATTAGTTAAGCACTTGAATAGCTCTGGACCCAATACTAATATATCAACTGAATGGATTTCCATAAAGATGATCTATTAATACATGCCTGCGCTGGCTAAGAATATGGTTTGCAAGTCTACCCATGCGATCACTGGATGTTCCATCTTTGGAATTTCTTGACATCTCCTCTCCACTAAGCTGTTTAAGTATATCCACAGTGCAGCAACCTACTTTGACCTGAAACCCCAAGCTGTTAAATGGAAAATACTTGCACTTCATATTAACAAATTGTGACATCAAAATCCTAAAAGAGATTCGAAAACTTGAAGCTATTGAACCTAAATTGGAGAAATGCTATTCTTTGACACTTAGAGAAATCGAGCAAGGCATAATCAGGCAAAAATCAGAGAGAATATGTAAACTGATAAACTCGCAAGCAAAGTATATGGAAGTTTCAATGTACAGAACAACCATAAAAATTACGGCCAGCTTAGTGGTTCATCAGAAGCTAAAGTCTCAAGGTCTATTTCTTCCCATGAGATTTTAGAATTCTAAAGTCAAGAATTTTATCATCATAGTATTTCAAAATGCAACCAAGGATAAATATGAACTGTGGACAGAAGTTTAGAGAAATCAAAATTTCAGAACAAGGCAACTGCTATTACCTGATTTGCCTCAAACATTCCTGGATTTGTAAGACTCGTTATCTGGAAAAAGAACATATAAGATTTGAGACCGTAAGTAATGGAAAATGATCTGGAAGCCCTGACAAGTACAAATCATGTACCTGATGTCTGATATCAGGTGGATGAATATCAAAAGGTGGCTGCACAATGTACAATTTCATTATCACTATTATATACTAGATATTTCTTCAATAATATCACTAAATTGAGCACAGAAAAACCATTTTCATCCTTCATAAGCAATATAATCACCTGAGGGAAAACGAAATCATGGTTAGCATCTCGTACAGATGGAACAAGAATCACGTGTACTTCAGAACCCATACATTCTGCGTAATCTTGCAACTGAAGAATGAAAAAAAAATGATTAAAAAAACATAATTAGCCTTTATCCTAAATCAATGGCACCGATTTCATTTTGCCAATACCCTTCTGAGAATTTCTAGATGGAATATTTCATCAAAGCTCGTGTCTATAGTTCCTTTCTTAATATGTGGATGTTCAGAATCGACAAATGGGCCCATCTGAAGAAAAGTCAAGAAGTTATGATGTAAAACTTCCATGGTTAGTAAACATTGCAATCTTCTTCAAAAGATCATTTAGTTAAGGAGCAATGGATTCAAACCACAATAAGCAACTGCGGCTGCTTTCGTCTTGCATATGATAGAAGCTCCATCAAAGGCTCAAAAAATAAGTTGTCCGTTGTGGTAAAAGGGCCTGATGCAATAATCTATTTCAAAATCAAAGTTTGTGTAAGTATCCACAGGGATTGACAAAATGCATAGAACATCAAAGGGGAGCAATGTTTGAGTGTTGTTTATTAATTATTGCAAAAAATTCAACCATGTTAGGAAAAATTAGCTCCAGTCAGACAATAAAATTCATATATTTTGCTGACTCTAGGTATTTTAAACCTCCTTTCCCTCCAAAGGGTCTTCAACTGACTGATTCCTTAATGATGCATCAGCATCTCTAAAATATTTCCACATCAGTCCAGGTTGTATGTTTATCACTTTGTGGTCCACCTTAAATTCTTCAAATTCTCACACTTATAATCTCATTTGTATTAGACGTGCCAACAAGCATTACACATGCAATTGGAGACAGAGGTGACACAGACAATTTAGCATAAAGTTTAGTATAAAACATGCAGTTATTTTAGTGTCTTGAAATGATTTAATAGACAAGTTTGCACACCACTGATATCTCTTTTGGGTTGGAGATCACATCAGTTGAATGTATCTCCTGATCCAAAGCTTGCTTCTTTGCAGGATGCAAATTCACATAATCATCAACGGGCAAAGGAATTGAATCTACTAGTTTGGATGCAATCAAACAGTGTCCACTTGGATTGTGCCCCTCAATGCCTACTACCTGTAGAAATGGCATATTTAGAATCTCAACATATGGATCAAGTTCTTTAATCTTATTTGGTTTATGTTTTTACCTGGCCCGGGAAAAGGGAAAAGTGACCCAGTTTATGCAAGTCTAGACGAACACGTTGCCCTCCAGAATGTTCAACACTGTCAAATATGATAAGAATGAAACTCTTATTAGAAGCAATAGTTCATGCAAGGGTAGGATTAGTAATGCTTTCCCGACTTATGAAAGATGTCAAACATGAAAACCGTCAGGCATTGCATTTATCAGGTCGTGATCAAGTAGTTCTCTGTCAATAAATAAACACATCCAAGAAGATGATGCCTATCATCTGATCTTGCTCAAGTCAAATGCATCTAGAAAACAGGCATATCTAGGCCCTGCTTGGCCTGGACACCTACAATGATATATCATATACCTAACGCCTCATTGTTAGCACAGCCAGACAAACATCTATCTGCCTTCTGCTTCTAATTTGATGCACATGAAAAGGGAAATTCCAGGTCATTTTTACCTGCTTTGTAGCAAGACGGATTTATCATTCAAATGGCCCTCGCCATCACAACAGATCATTCCAACAGCAAATACACTTCTCTGAAGCAATAGATTCATTAGATGCATGGATTTTTAGCTTTATATAACATACAACATATTAATAGACAAAGGAACAGCCAATGAAGCAGCAATAGTGTTACCTGCGAAGCAACTGTTGGGTCCGTTGATTCCTCATATAGCCCAGATGCAACAAGTGCATTTGCATGCTTTCTAATGCGATTTTCAAGTGCATTAAACTACATAACCAGGAAATACATTAGTACAGCATATAAATGAAGGTAAAGAACAATAACTGTGTTACTATAAGGAGCATCAGATACCCTGTCTTCAATCCTGTCATACATGAACCTGCAGCCTGGTTCTGGTCCTGATCCATGAATTATCAAGGAACATTTCTTGCCAGTTTTTACCCTTTTAATGATGTCATCCTCAGTATTCTCATCATCATGTTCATTATTTCCATTCTCGGTATTGGGCAGATTATTGATGTTGAATTTTACCATAAACTTTTCTGTTCGTTGCCCAAAGGGTGTCACAAGTTTTGATGGTCTACTAGAAGAATAACCATTCCCATTTGCTTTATGTGCTGAATCTAATGTCTCTGAATAGAACTTCGGAGACTTGTCAATTGGAGTGCCCAAAATATCTTCTGCCATATGTTCATCTTCATCATTCAAAATCCTGCGCAGTATGTTCTTTGTCATTCGTTCATTTTTTTTTAATCAGAAACTGAAGATTGTATTAAAAACGAAGAATCGGTACAGTAACATGGACCAGCTGTCCACTAAGAAAGCAATAACACAAGAGAGGAGAAATGGTTCTTTATCATTATTTCACAGCAAAAGGAATTATTAACTAAGAAGAATTCTAACTCAAATCTGCAAATTAACTATATACAGACTGACGCCACAACAATTGGAGCTTGGTTATGACATCACACCAACACAACAGAATTCTTGCACTTACAATTTTTTACCTCCGAGATCCATCCAACTGCAGTCATCAGACAACAGGGAGCCGACTACATTTACCAACTACATAGTTATTTACCACAAATTGTACATGGTGAACAATGATACCAGTGTCATTCTACTGAGATCTGGTGACTAAATCATATCCTAAATCCTAAAACTAAAAGGCTGAGTTGTTATGTACCTGATATCACCAAATTCAACTCCTCAACCATCCATTATTTGAGTTAAACGAACAAGCAGCAAACAAAAAGAGTAAGAACAACTATAAAAACTGCTCACATGTCCACATCTTTACTTGAGTAGATATGCAATCCAGGTTCCTCTTTAATAACTGCTTCTTTCTGCTCATTTTGCAAATGCAGCATAAAGCCATCCATTTCCTCATCCTTAACCGTCGATTCATCCAATTGCCTGCCCAAAATCACCCATTAAACAACCACTAGAAAGCTAAAAAAAATTATGCATAACATCATCCAAAGCAAGAAAAAAATCAAAGGAAAAAAAGAAAAACACCAAACTCAACAGTCATTCTTCAATTCTAAACTGTAGGACCCCTATTTGGCTTAATTGAAATAAATCTATGTTTTTTTTTCCTTTATTGAAATAAAACCATATAAACTTAAAATTTTCTCAGTGACCAAACAAAGTGTTAAATCCAATAAGGAATTTGTTTCTTTTTTCCGTCTAAAAAAAAGGAGAGGGAAAATCTAAAAAGAGGCAACATTGGGGTGGTAAACATAATTATAATTTCTTTTAGAAATGCAGAGATAAAGACACAAAGTAAAAATTACCGGTTAAGATAATAAACCTCCCAGCTTGAGACGAGATTCGATGGCTTGAGATTATAATTGATGCAGAATGTAAGACCTAAATCAACAAGAATCAAAACTTCATCAGTCTTGAAAATACGAGTGGAATTCGAGAAAAAGAGGAAAAGAAATTACATTTCTTTAAAACTTCATCTTCATCGTCGAAAGTGAATCCGCTTCTTTGGAATTCTGCTTTTATCTCGTCTTCCATGGCGATTATCGTCTCTCGCTCTACTCTGGTCTAGTCTAGGGTTTCTCTTGTTTCACTCTAATGGCTTCAGAAGGAAATGGCGGGAAAATAAATAAGATAATGAGGTTATTGCGCGGTTGTTTGTATTACTATTATACCCTTATCCTTGACTTGTGTATAGTGATTAAATAATTATTAATTACTATTAACTCCACAACATCTCTATATAAAAGCATTGAATAGGCTGAGTATAATGACCCTGGAAGAACATTGAAACAAAAATGTATACAATCTTATTAACAGAAAAAGGATTTGTAAAGAGAAAGCAAATTTGATTTGAAAGAATGTCAGAAACATTGAGAGGAGGTTTGATTAGACACAAAGTTACAATGAATAATGTTGATTACAGCAAAGAATTAAGGGAGATAAACCAGGTGGAGTAACCAACGATATTGTGAACATCATTGTCCTAAGTTCAAGCATCCAGCAGCAGAAACAGCGAGGTATTCAGGAGAAAAATTAGTAACTGTGGGCTGAAACGATGATCGATCTTAGACCAGAAATGGGTGCCACAACCATCAAGAGAATACCAGGAATAATGCAGATCTGAAATGTTAAAAAGAAGCTAGCTCTTAATTAAGGGAAGGGAAACTTACCCAATTTGCCTTCCAGGATAAGCTGAATCTCTTTGGTTTGTAGATGCAAAGCCACATGATGCATGGCAGCTGTGACTGTGAAGAGAACAACATTAATTTAATTGTTTCATCAGAAATTAAACAAGAAAAATAGAATAATTTGAGGTAGCTAGGTGCAGTTTCTTACATAGTATGTTGTTGGGGCAATGGCAAATCCTCCAAAGAATCCAAGCAGGGAACCAAAAAAGGAATGCAAATACCAACGATCATTGTAAATGCTGAAATAATCAAGCGATGATAAGCTAGAATTAATGAATGAATTGAAGAATATATTTTTCGAAATAATTAATGTTGGACAGCTTACCAGCATATAAAGTACGGGTGACAAGATGAAGCGTAAAAGGTGTGAATTTCAACTGCTTCACCAGGAAAGTTTCAAGCATATTGGCATTGCAAGTATCTGATAGCTTCCAATAACATGAACAATAACAAATATGTTAGCCATTGCAATAAGCCAAGCAGGTTTCTCAAGTGCGATAGGGATGTTGTCTTTGACACTATTTCCGAAAATATAGAAACCAATAATAGCTACAGGGAAGTAGCAGATGGCAACAATGAGTCAATGATGTATGCAACAACAACTCCTTTCCACAATGGTCCCTTTGATGGTTGCTCTGGAGTAGAAGGAATTGTTTCTTGGTTTTCCAACACCACATGTGACCAGCATAGACGAAAGCAACATCTCCCAGGGCAGTAAAGAAATCAAACACAACTCCACTTGTCGTTTTAGATCTGTAAGAATAGTCCACTTCAACCACTTTGTCAAGATCCACTACCCAAGCAATGGTTAACTGCAAACAAAACAAACAAATAACTTCCCGGAATGCATATGTACCATGCTAGCAACCAGTAAGTAATATAATTGTAATTGCAATTATACCTCAAAGACATGACTGCGACAACCAGAGAGATTAAGGAGACGGAGTTGAAGTTGCGGAGATGGGAGAGAACAAAATTTACAGAAGCAAATATCATGATGAATATGAGGTTTTGATTTGTTTGTAGTCGGGGCAGATTGTCTCATGGACTTTCTTCGACGATTTGCCTCCATTGACCATGTAGATGATACTGGTACTCACTTCCACAATAATCTGTTGGGGTACGACAATGTAGAGTCCAAGCTTCTCACCAAATGCATGTTGCCCTAACTCATGGTACCTATCAAACCTCTTTCCCGCCACCATTTATTGCATTTCAACCATTTGCCAAAGGGTGTATAACGTGATAATCCACAAAAATACTAGCACAACCATTCCAGGACCCCTGTTCATTCATTTATTCACCAAAACCAACCAAATTATAATGGATCATTAGAAAATATGAAGCAAATTACATAAGCAAATAAAAATAATATACCATCCAAGGGCAGACAGGGCATAAGGAAGGCTGAGGACACCGGCGCCAACCATGGCCGTGACATTGTGGAATGCTGAATACCACCATTTTGCATTCCTGGAGGAGGTGATTGGAAGCCATTCGTCAATGGCCTTCTGCCTTGCAGCTTCTTCCTCTGACTGGTGGCTGTTATTAGGTGCCATTATGTGATCTTTGTACAAGATTCAACTATGGCAAACCTGATTATTTATATTTATATAACTTATATATAAACAAACGACAATCTTGTCTTCTGTTAAGAAGGACAGATACAAGTTTATTTATACAGATGCTCAAGAATCAGGAGATGAAGTCCAACGATAGCATGCTACTAATTACCAAATATGTTCCTTGTAATTGGTGGCCTGGACTTATTTTATAATTGTAACCAATTTTTGAATCTTGGAAAACCTTTTGTCAAGATAGCTGTTCAGTCATTTGTTCTATGATTGAAATACCCTCTCACTTTAAGGTTTTCAAAGCATTTAGGGATTTTATTTGGGTGAATTTTTCAATCTAAATAGATTTTATGGGTTTAATTATGTTTCTTGATTCTGTTACTTTTGAACATTGCTAGTTTCTTACCAATTTTCTAATATTTGATCCCATTAATTTTCTTTTATTTGCAAATACCATTTAAGAAAATGCCTTTTAATAGGTAAAAGACTGAGCAGTTAGTCAAACCCTTAATTTTAGTCTTAGCTGGATTTGACCCACAATATTAGGACCACATGGTAGGAAATAGGACATGGACAAATTGGGTGCAAAGAAGGGAATTGATAATATTTACAAATCATATATTACGTAACCCTAAAGTGAGGATATATTAACATCAGGAAAAAATATTAATTTCAGAGAAACTGCTTTGGCCTTAATCTTGAAAATCTTTCTTAGCATCATCCCTTGTATACATATTTACCCAGATGAAAAACATGTAATCTAAAAGTGACAACCTGTTTAAAGCTCACATAATGCGCAATACTTCAGCATATATAGTCAGATCAAGCAACTGCTAAGAAATGAAAATTTTCACGCAACTAAAGAATCAGCTTGCTTGAAACTCCTAACTGGCCTTGTATAGCTCATGGAATCTTCCACAGCCAGGCTTTGTGCACCGAAACAGAAATACTGATTCATCAGCTTCTTATTGAAGGATGTCAGCTTCTGGTTTATTTGAGGAGTTCGACTACCCAATGGTTCATCTGCGGAAGAGGGTTCTGAAATATCAACTTCCTTTTGTTTTTCTATTGAAGCAGTTGAAGATATGGATGATTGTGATAAAGGACTCGACAATGATTGAGCTGGAACAGCTAAATGCGGCAATGTCTGAATCACGCCATGCATTAGACCTGCAGTAAATTTCTTTTTGGTGTATGGACTTGGAAAATCACTCCTTACAGAAAAGTTCCTTTTGTTGTTTGGAAGGGACAGAGATTTCTGATACTTCTGCCTGAGTGAAACTGGACTATTTCCCCAATTTCTACATATACTGGATGCCTCCCAGGTATCATCATCTCCCAACTCTGAGCTATCAGTTTTGCTCTCTTTCCTCTTGGTCCACCGAAGAAGAAACTTAAGGCGCCTTGCAGCATAATCTATAGAACTTGACTTCTTATTATCCAGGGGTTTACTCGAGTCAAAGTCACTTTGTTCACTCAGGCAAGTACTATATTCGACGCTTGCTACCTCACAACTAGCATCAGAAACATTCTCTATACTGGTATACAAAAATATCTCTGCATCAGGGATTCTAAACGAAGCTCCAGGACTGCCACCTATGCCCCGCCCTTTCAGATAAGAAACAATGGCATTTCTTGCCACATTATCCTGAGAGTTGGAGATTCCTCCAGCTGAAATCAACTGCTTGATTAAAATCTCAGAAGATGCTGATTTTGGATGTTGCTTGAGGAGATCTAATGGGGTCATGCTATCGCCATCCCGGATGTTTAAATTAATCGATGGCACTTTCATTAGAAGTTCCACTAGATTACAGTGAATGTTCTCACTTACAGCCAAGTGAAGAGCTGTTCTTCCATTATTGTTTGTGACATTGATGATATCTTGCACATTCACAATCTTACCACTTACCAACTGATTCATGAGTTCGATCTGTCGGTCCACTCTTCGGAAACCAGGGGACTGAAAACCAGCCACCGCCATATGAAGGAAATTGTCTCCATAACTATTTGTTACAGAGATTAACAAGGGTGACTTGGCAATCAGAACCTTCACCACAGCCAAATAACCCTTGTATGCAGCCACATGTAATGCTGTGTTCCCTTGACTATCGGCAGAGTTGATGATGTCATAGGATTCTACAAGATCCTTCACTACCTTTATTAATACAATGAAAACAAAGTAAGTAGCAATTCTCGGGAGGTCCAAAGGAGACTGCTGATTCCGCAGTCATGAACAACAAGGTGGATCTTGTTCTAACAACAAAATATGCAGAATTTCAACATTATAAGGGCAACTTACTAAAGGTCAGAAATGCTGGCTACCTCTAATCAGAAAATGTAGTCACCATGTGAAATTCAATTAGCAAACCACATACAAAATTTCCATGTTCAGGAGTCAGATTATGATTATGGAGTTTGTGTTGAGGCTGACTAAGTGACAATTGTTCTAAATTATACGTTTAAGGCCGCACTGAGAAATCGGTCTATGACAATAAGCACCCCAACACGTTTGAGTAGAAAAAAGTTCGAGTAAACAAAAAAGAAGTAAAAATTTGCTGGCTAGTTAGCTATTTGCCAACTATAGGACCAAAAACTATGTAGTATAAACAAATGAGAAGGGCATCTAATAAATATAAAGGCGGATGGTCCCTTACCTCAACCTGACCTCTCCCAGTGGCTGAATGCAGAATGGTAGATCCGTGCACATCTCTATAAACTAAAACATTACCACAATCTCCGAGAAGCTCCCTCAAAATCTCCAAATTCCCTCCACGAGCAGCAGCATGAACTGCTCTATTCATCATCTCCCACTTAAAAACTGAATGACTCTCGCTCAATTTCTCTTCCAATTCTCCTCCACTGCTAAGGCAACAACTTGGCGTGATAGCACTGTCAAGAAGCAGCCTAAAAACCTCAGAATTCTTGCTCCTAGCCGCAGCATACAAAATATCAGTGACACCGTACTCTCCTTCTCCGAAAACAAGAAGAGAGTCTCTCTCTAGCAATTCGTTAACAAAACTCACATCTCCAGCTGAGGCCGCAGCGTACAGAAGCCAACCACCATATCCAGCCCTTATCAAAGAATTGTGACCTCTCTTTGTTTCACAGTCATGAAGTAGTTTTCTGGCAACATGAGAACGACACTTTGCAACATCATCAAACAGCTCCTCGTCGTCCCAAACAGTTTCAAGGCGGCGAATTCGGCGAAGTGAAGTGAGTTTGATGAGAAGATTGGTGTCAAGGTGCAGAAGCTCCTTAACAAGTTCATAGTGACCATTTGCAGCTGCAAAGTCAATAGGTGATGCATACCACCATTGATCGCCTGTGCTCTCCCAACGAAGAGGGAAGTATGAAGGAGGCATTGTAGTAGAGAAATAAGGTAAGGTAATAGTTTTTTTGCGAATTATGTGAAACCCCAATTGAGATTTTATCAAGAAAACATAGATAGTTCGAGATTTTAAGGTGGGGGTTGTGAATTTGGTAGCAAATAAACTTAAGAGCTTGTGAAGTGAAACTGTAAAAGCTAACAAAAGAATTATTTAGATGATAAAGCTTGTGAAAAGATATTACCACAAGGAATCATGGAATCCAGAAATAGGAAACAGAGCAACTTCCAGGATTGAACAGGACACAAGAAACAAGAGAGAAAACTATTGGATGAAACCAAAAAAGAGGAAGCGATAAGCAGCAATAAAAAATTATAGAAAAAGAGAGCTTTTATTTGACAATTGAAACCTGACTACATGAACAATAAGCTATAATACAGCTGAGAAGCAGAAGATGTGGACTTCAAAATGGAGAAATTATGGAGCTAATCAACAAACTACAAGTACCTACTTTAACTGTTTGCAGGCCTTAACAAAGCGATAATGATCACTCTATCGTAGATTTTTGATTGCCTTTTTTTTTTTTTCACCGTGGAGAAAAAAGTGTAGCATAAAATATATGTTTAGATTCCCTTGTCCGTGAAAGGTAATTATGTAGTGTGTGTGTGTGTGTGTGTGTGTGTGTGGGAACTTCAATTTTTCAGCTTTGAGGAAATCTTGATAGATTCTGCTTTGAGAAAATATTAATAATACTTATAGAATTAGAATTATAATGAACAGTAGAGATGTTGGGTACGCACAAAGTTGATTTCATTGGATTCTTTCACGAAATCCCTTTTTGTTTGTATTATTTGTATGTGCCCGTGTTGTCACAATTCTCTCTCTCTCTCTGTCTCGTGATATTTTATATTTTTCACTTTTACTTATATACTTGATATTACATTTCAATTATTTAATTACATGTCAAACATTCGCTTAAATTAAAAATAAAAAAGACTATATGAAAATTATTATGCATTGTCTTTTTTGCACTTTTTTCTACTATTAATACATGCAAATTTTCTTATTGAGTTATCAAACGTTGTTAATATGAGTTGGATTCAAGATTTTACTGATTACACTAATTAGCATCCAACTAGTCTAAATGCTTGTATTAAGAGTAAATAAAGAATATTATGAACTTGTCTTGTTAATCCATCACAATAATGGGTGGGTAATGTTTCTTATTTAGCAATGAAAATGGAATTGGAATTAAGCTTTTTCTGCATGAACCCCACCAAAACAAATGTCTTTGTAAGAGTTATCATTTGAAATCATTATATGTGATGTGTTGTTATTGTTGCAGTTGAAGAACACTGATTTCTCTCATTGTTGACCCGACAACTTGGGTGAACAAATTGGCAGAGTTGTTAGGGAACAATCCATGATGGAAACCCCTTTCTCCATCTTTAAGTACAAAACCATGAGAATCTGAAGCATGTGCCAAGTCCAAGCTTTGTAAATGACAATGACTCGTTCAAATAGCTTTGTAGTAATCCTTTACATATATGATAATTCTGTAATCTTGTTACCGGCCTCGATTATTTTCAAGCATTGCCGCATGGCAGTTTTTGATAATGCCATCAAAGTTTAGTCGAATTGCAAATTATTGGGAGTGCATGCTGTTGTGTTGTACCTATTTTACCGCACCCAGTTTTGGCTTACATGTGATGAGTCGGAGAGGAATATGTTTCATTGCCGACTTTATGAAAGCAACACTTCTACTTTGACTCTGCATAAATAGGTATTATTTTAAATGCAGAACCAAGCATGCAAATAGGGAAGAACCGTCATAGATAAACAAGCACAAGGTTGATCTGTACGATCACTAATCTAGAGAAATACAAAAACAAAAGACGTATGTGATACAATTTAGCAATAGCAGAGTTGGGGCATTTGGTTAAATAGAATCGGCCAATCTAGCACATGCTTTCGGAGGTGTTGTGGGTCTAGAGCTTGGGTCCATATATATAACCTTCATATGATAATGTATCAAAGAGGCATTGGATCACGAGATGTCTGATTCAGATTACTATTTATAAATATATATCACGTGATATCGCATCTGATCCAGAGTCAAACTTACAAAAATTATTACCCCACATACAACAGATTCAGAAATTATTCGATTCTCCCATGCTATTTATTGCATATATTCAATTGATTAAACTCATTTATGTTGTAAAGGAAGAGCACATTTTGGTAAAGTATGAACAATTAGACCTACTCTCTAGGTAGGTCCTGAATCCACTTGGACTGAAGGGAGAAGCCAACTGAGGCTACATGGGTGGTGCTAGAGAGCACAAAAAGCAGATAAAGTATACATGCAATCCCCATCCACAATAAAGCACAATAAAGTAGCAAGTCTATTCACCACCAAAATGGATGGTGGATGGATGGAGAGAGGCCTACCATTTGGAGGAGGCTAAGTCGTATGATTATGGACATGTAAATATAGACCCATAAGCATCGCATCCAAATCAAACTTGTATAAGCAAGATGACAATATGTTGTAGTTCAGAGATTAAATTTAGAAGCCAATGTTCCCATGTTTGCTCCGAGTTCAATCCATGGAGATATATGCACCAAATTGGTGGCACTGTTATGAATGTAGGATACAAATCATAGTACTACTACTGTTCAGAGTAATAAACTAATAACACCTTTGGAAAGTCAGCAATTCACATTCTCAGCACTTATTGGCTCAGCGACTGCCTGCAGCTCGTGCCCCAATTTCTTTTTAGGTAAAACTGGTGCATTTATCTACATGTTCATCTTAAAATGGCATGGCATATTTAACACCTACAACATCAGAAATAATGTTCATGTTAAAATAGTATGTTTATTTTAGATAGCATAGAAACTCTAAATCCATAGCCCTTGTTGCTTTACCAGTAACTGCTGCAACTACTCCTCACACCAAGTTCAGTGCTTTGGTAAATTTGACTTGTTCTCGTAGAAGAGATTTTAAAATTGCGTCATGTTTTTTAGCACCTGCAACATCAAGTAATGTTTATGCTCATTTTTCATGTTACTTGTAGATTTAACAAATAAGAAAAAAAATGTACACTCGCAAGGGTGGGGTGGTGACGGGAGGGGAGGGCTTTAAATAACCTTCATCTTAATTTAAGTTCTGCTCATTTATGCTCTTGTGACTCAGACATAGGCATCCAGCTTTGAGACTCCATATTATTTCATGGTATATTAGGCTTTTACCAAATTAGGCTATAAATATGTAGGTTGTGGTACAATCAAAAGCACATTAATTTTTGTAACAAAGAGTAGTGCGCAATTAGGCAACATTATATTCAATTAGACCTTTTCAATCACACAATCATAATTTCTTCATGACATCTTCAATTTTCTCAGCAGCATCATACATATTCTTCTGCTTGACTTCATCCAATATCAAGCGGCATGTCTGGTACCTGGGCGTAATGTCTTGACCAATCATTTCCTCAAACAGAAGGTAAGCCCACTCACATTTGTTTGCTCTACAAAGCCCATGAATTAAGAGTGTGTATGTTGAGATATCAAGACTTAGGTGATGCTTATTAACCATGTCATCCAATAATTGGCTTAAGCAACTATCCGTTTTCCCAGTTTTAAAGCACGATTTGAGCAATGGGTAAAATGTCTGAACATCAGGCTTACAATGTTCAGACTTTTCCATCTTCTCAAGGACAAGAAAGGCCTTCTCTTGTTGAGCATGACGACAAAACATTGTGATCATCGTATTATAAGTAGAGGTACTAGGGGCAACTCCATTCTCCGGCATTTCCACCTGATAAACATAAACAGCCTCTTGGACTCTGCCAGCTCGCCCCAGTGTATGAATCAAGCAATTATAAAAATGCGTATCTGGTTTACATCCAACAGTTTTCATCCTCTCAGCTATTTGTACAACTTCCTCATACTCCTCTGACTTTGCTAGATAACACATGACAGTGGTGTAAGTCACAACATTTGGAGGGCAACCTTGAGCCTGCATTTCATCGAGAAGCTGATAGACCTTGCTGAAACTGTGTTGACGACAATAAAAATGGATGATTGTTGAGTAGCTAATGACAGAAGGTCGATAACCATGTCCCCTCATCTCTTGAATAGTCCAGAGAGCCTCATCAACCCGATTGATTTTGCACCAACCATTGATAAAAATGTTAAATGTGTGAGCATTTGCGGAAATGTGTGATTTCAGCTCCAAAAAAACTTTACGGGCCTGCTCAACGTTGTGCTCTTTGCAAAGGGTGTCGAGTAACAAATTCATGGTTTCTGTGTTCTTCTCCAACCCAAAAGTTCCTAACTCATCAAATGTCCTCATAGCATCCTCCCATTGCCCAGCACCAGAAAACCTTCTCATAACCTTAGCAATTGTGCTTTGTGTGACAAAATGTCCCTTGCTCATTTCCTCCAACAATGCTCTCATCCGATCCATTTGTTTCACTTTCCCTAATATATCCACCATCATATCATAAATCTCTGGTGAATGTTTATATCCTGGGCATGACCCAGCCCATCTGAAAATGCCCAATGCACATTTCCAATCATCCTTGAACCTGCAGAGCAACTTATCGACAAGGTTGTGAGAAGGCTGTATGGCATTACACACGTGATCTTGCTTGAGTGATTGAAAAACCTCATCTTCGCTAATTCCCACACCAACTTTAGCAATGATAACATCAATGTCAGATTGTCTTGTTGAGTCTACACATAATACTTGTCGATGATCTAATCTAGGTGTAACAAAGCAAGAAGATTCAACCGGGGGATAAGAAAGCACATGAGAGCAATTCTCGGAGGAAGAATGGAAAAGGGTACCGGATATTGACGGATTTAGGGGAAACCGAGTATTTTTAAGGCATTTTCGGATATGGAAGATCATGAATAATACAAAAAGGAAACGAAATAGAGTAGGAATTTGATTCCTGCATTGCCAATAAAAGCATCAAGTGAAACCATTAGTTACTTTGCTTGCAATTCCAATAAAGTGAAACCTAGAATTTTCCAAAAGCGTGTCTTAACTCCAGTTATGAAATTATATTTGAAGAAAATCAAAACTTAATTATTACCATATTAAATCGTTACCAACTTATAAAACACCAAAGAGGCTAGTTTGGAAAAGATTCCTGAAACGAATTCCAGTTCGTTAAATCTTGAGTATAAACCCTAAACTAGTAAACTGTAGCTCATTCTGAGCGTGCAATTACTATCTATTTCAATGGTCATATAACAGCGAAAACTAAAGAGAGAGAGAGAAATGAGTTACCTTCAGAGAGAGAGCGAGAGGATGAAAACGTTGCGATAAAGAAGCTGCTAAACGAAGACTGACGACCGCAGTAGAGGAGAGGGTTCAGGGTTTCAAGCGTCTAAAATCTCCCTGTAAATTTATCAATTACACTGCAAGAAAAAGGCGTCCGTTGACTGTTAAATTCCTTCTGTTGACTGTTAACTTTTAAAGAAAAAGGTTTTATGGAAAATTTACAATTATTTTTATTTTTATTTTACAAATTCAGAAAATATAATATTTATTATTTTGTTAAAATTAAATTTGTAAAATATAAAATAAAAATTATACATTTATAATATAAATTCATAAAACGATTTAAAATTATTTTATCTATTTTACAAAATAAATTATAAAATAAATTATAAAATACTCTTCTCACATAAATCAAATTCTCTCATTTTCAAATATAATTTTCAAAATATGATATCGAACGCATTTTTATATTCAAAATATAATAACTGAAAAAAAAATTATTTTTATTTTTATTTTGATTTTGTAAACATACTAGTTTAAAAATTAAAAATAATATCAAATGGGCCTTAAATAATTATCTTCAATTCAATATTTATTGACAATTTTATTATCACATGAATTATTTGAGCATTTATTAAATAACTTATTAAAACAATCACTTTTATAATTTTTAGATAATTTTATTCTCACATAAATTATTCACTAAAATTGATTGATCAAAGTTTACGAGCTTAGCATTACATCGTTATTGTACAACACACATACTCAAAAAAATATAAATAAATAAATAAATAAAATATGTTACTAACGGTTTTAGTTATAGTAAATTGGATAC
>JAXCLQ010000009.1:9147908-9159851 GCA_035584115.1 Cedrela odorata | reverse complement strand
GCACTCCATGTTGATTTTATATGTTATGGATGGGGTATGGGACAGAATCGACAGATAAAAAGATCACTTCATTTAGCAAAAATGATATTCAAATGTTGTCTCCTGCATCTTTATATCCTTTCTTTCTGCATAAATTAAAACTTTTTCAAATTTTTTAATCAATCAAACCCCGTGATTATATGATAACTGGGGCCAAACCGGCAATTTTTGGATTCATGGATCAAAGTTGGCTTCTAAGTTCAAACCTACCAACTCAACTCAACTCAACTCACCCCATGACATGAGTATCTAAGAATATGATTTATAATTCATGTATTATTATTGGATAATGAAATTTCCTCCCCACACTCAATCAGCAACATATTCCTTTTCAGCATGTCGGTGGATCATAATAGAATATCTAACTACATTCTCAGATTAGAAGAAGGGGCAGGTTGTTCCCGGTGCATGTAATGGGTAGAGATCCTTGTCAGTTCAAAGGCTTAGGAAGGACGAGGACACTTTTAAAATATTCTCGGGGTCATGTTCATGAGGAACCCTACTTCAGGAAGGAATTTTTAGGAAAATCAGAGTCCAAGTGGGACTCTTGATAAATTAGATTCTAGTCGTATTCTAAATTAGAGTCCAAGTTTGGCTAAAAGAAAGAGAAGCCTAAAGCTTATAAAAGGAGGCTAAAATAAAGGAAATGAATATTTTTCTTCTTCTGGAGCCACCGCAAAAAAAAAATAGCAAGAAAAAAGAGATTTGGCTACTTTGTTATTTGTTTTTCAAAACACCTTCTTAAAATAGCAAGAAAAAAGAGATTTGGCCACTTTGTTATTTGTTTTTCAAAACACCTTCTTAAAGATAACCTTAACAAACCCCCGATAGGTATCGATGAAAGACCCTTAACAAACTCTAGATAGATCTCGATGACTTGAGCATAAGAGGGTTATCGCCAGAAAACCAACACTCCTATTCCTTGCTATTTTATAAATTAATCAGAATACCAAGAAATTGGAATTGCATTAACATTAACTAGTTTGAAGATTAAGTTTGGTAGATTTATTTTTGCAAAACCAAATAAATCACGTGTTAACATCTAAAAAGTAAAACACAGGTATGAAAATTAACAATTAAAAGTTTTGTTATTTTAAAGAATAAAGCAAGCATGATAATCCAACCACGCCCACTAAAGAAAAGGTACTCAAAAGCAGAAACAAGTTGAAAGAAATGTGATGAATTGAACAAATCTCAAAAGTCTCATGAAATGCAAAGATAAAGGTAGAGGTGAATTGGTCATATTTGAGTTTGATATCCTTCAAATCAAAACATCTGAAATTATGAAATTTTGGTCTATTTGTCTCTTCCTCTCCATTTCCCATTAGCATTAGGTTTCCACTTTCCACTTTCCAATGTTCAACAAATCAATTGCTCATACCATTTGTAAATATTAAGTAAAAAAAAATTCAAATCTTAGATATTATGAACTAAACTAATAATAACCTAAATAATTGAATATGAAAAGGGAATCTTCTGGTACAACATTGTTAGAAAATAAGAAACTAGCATCAAATTCAATCATCATCATGTCTTTTGTCATCATCAAAATCAACATGCATAAATCAATTATTGGCCTTTGCCTTTGCCTTTGGCATAGCATCATATATAATAATTAAATAACATGGTGAAAAATATATATATATATATACACACGCAGCTATGTATATGTAGAATCAGCCAACAAGAGTACAAATACTATCAAATAGAGTGGCAGATTCTTGGGACTATCCAGATTCTTTCCACAAGAAAATGACTGATACAACCTCTCTCTTTCTGTCTCTCTCTCTATATATATATATATATATATATTATTATGATTTTAATTACATGAACAAGATGACAAATGTTAACAAAAATGAGGAAATGAATGGAGACATTATGTCGTCATCTGTTTTTCTTTTAGATAATTAAGGATTCAAACTGTGGTGAGGAAGAGGACCACCCTCCGTTTCTCTCTCTATCATTTGGAGTCTGTTACAGCTTTATTTCCATGCGCATGTATGCATATAGTATCATCATTTTTCTGGAAATGTCTGGTCCACACTCTTATTCTTTCTTGACTTGACAATTCAACCTATAACAATTTACTTTCACTTTACTTAGTGGCTTCTCACAATGACACAAACCATCATCAAGTAGAAAAACAAAATTCACATCTCTAATCATGTTCGAATAATTCAATTGGGTTCTATAATATCATCTTTTTTGTTAAAGAGCACAACATTCAGCTGTTCCCCATTATGGAATCGTCATGAAATGTGTAGAAGGAAGTTGAGATGTCTACATCAAAATAATTTATGATTCTTTCAATTATTATAAATTCTTACCATCCTTTTGTTTTTCATTTGTGGTGGAGAAGATTATCAATTATCTGCTGCCTTTTAACTTTTAACATGCAAAGCTTTTGAGTTGCTGTTTCCTTTGAATGAAATCTATTTTTTTCATGACTCGCTCTATTGGACTTTATAATGGGTCAATTAGATGGGCTATTTTTCTTTTACCTCCTGGCCCAGCAATGGCTTGGTGGGTTTCTTTCAATTATTAAAAACAAGCAAGGATAAACAAAGAATTCCTGGGCATAGCATTCAAACTTGCTACAAATTTAAAACTTGTCCTTGATAGCTCCCCCGTCAGTGAATAGAAAGATTCACAATAATACACTTCGGAAACCAAGGAGAAAACAAAATAGTTCATTATATCTTCTTTCATTATAATGAATCTCTACTGCTCGTCCCATTCATCATTCTTGTATGAAACAAGAGTGTCAACCTTGTGTATCTGCAAAAGCATGCATACGTTACCAGACAAAAAGGGCAAAATTAATATGATAATTAATCATATTTAACCAAAGTTTCTTATTTGAAACCCAATCAGAGCTGTGAGTGAGACAGACTTACCTTGGTATCAAAACAATGCAATTTCACCATTTGCGGATTCGCTATCAGCTTAGGGTCACTCTCAATCCAAGTGAATGGTACTGCAACATCTTTATCTGTGTATGCTAACACATCAAACACACCTAGTAGTGTACAAGAAAAAAAAATCATTAAGGCCAAATTAATAAATCAAAAGACACTCGTCTCATGATTAAAGACACATGCTCATTGGTACAAATAATGGTGCTTACAAGGATCATCCAAGCAAGGCAAGTAGGTAATGCTAGAAGCAATCTGTCTCATGATTGCTTGTATTTCCCTCATGATTTCTTTGTCACTCTTTTCCCTTGACACACTGAATCAATCAAATGATATCACAGACGCGGATTTAGAATACTACTAAGTAATTTTAAGCATGAAGAGAACAGGATAACACTACTTAAAACTAAGAATCAATCAAATTACCCTTTCTCAACGACCTCGCTATCAGTCTCAATGCTGAAGTTCCACCTCTCTAAAACCTCATTGCTGGCCTTGCTCATTATCACCAAAACAACCCTCTGCAACTGCCCAGCTTCCAGCCATTCTTTACAAAATTTTGAGATCGAATATTCAGTCATCAAAAAGATAAGCAAACACATCAAGCATAACTTCCTAGAGGTAAAATTTGTCAACAAGAATCTCCAACACACAATTTAACCAACAATTTCTCTTCTTTGCATTTCTAAGAATTAACAAATTTCGACTGAGCCAATAACATAAACTAGAGTTTTCACTTTGGTTAGTCCAGGTTACAATAGTTAAAGGTTGAGTTGACTTCTAACTTTTCAAACATTTTCTCGGAAACCAAACAGTGCCAAAATGCAACAAAAATACCTGAAAGCTGAGCCGTAAGGTTGGCAATGAAGGACTTAACACCCTCATCCTGAGTAAGCAACATTGGAAGGCCATATTTCTTCACCTTCTCAAAACTTTCTTCTGGATAAACTCCGCGATTGTAGAGTATACTAAACAATTCATTACACAAACTATCAATTTCTAGACCCACAAATTACATTACAAAACCCAATAAAATAAAAGGCAAAGGCAAAAATCACCATCCAATTCTCTTACCTGTTCGCTGCATAACCTGAAAATGGGTTTCAAGAAAAACACAAACATCAGCAAAAGGATTCCATAGACCCACCAAAACTTCAGAAAAAAAAAATTATAAAGAAACGAAACCAAGGAAAAAGATCAAAAGCTTCAAATAAAGGGAACAACATACCAAAAAACTCGCTTACAATTGCTGCAGAGCCGCGTAGAGTTATGATATCTTTAGCTATTGTTTTCGATGCCATAATTCTCTAAATGAAGTCTATGGTTTGTTTCGAGAAAGAATCAAAGAAACAAATCGTAACTTCTGTTAAATCCAAGAAGAACAGAATTGAGATAATCCAGGATTTATATTGCTAATATGAAAAGAATTGAAATTGAAATTATCTGTGGTTTATGAATATTAGGGTTCCGGTGAGGTTTGAAGGATGCGATGAGTTTTGAAGGAATTAAGATTAGGGTTTGGGGGAAATGAAAATGCAAGGCTGGCTAACGGCTAGTTTTTTGGTTTAGTGTCGACCCCAACGGCAACATTTTTCATATTGCGCCTTTTAACGGTAAGCAATAAGGCTTTATTTATTTTTCAAATAACGATAGTGCACATAGCAATTCATGAAATAGTAGAATGTTTGTCAAGTGAATTTATTAAATTAGTAACTAATAATTAAATCTCATAGAACTTAGACCACCTTAGGAGCTTTTAATGAAATGGGTTTTTAAATAATTAAAAATTTTATATAAATTTCGTATAATATTTTAAGATTTGGCCTATTTTGACATTGGTCAATAAAGTTTCAAAAATGCATCACATATCTCCCTGAAGTTTAAAAAATGTTGTATACCCTTGAATGAAGATTGTTGCTTCACATCCATCAAGACTCTGCAAACCAGACATTAGCAGCTTAAATTTTTGAGCAAAGAAAATTTATTTATACTCATAAAATAGGGAGTAAATGATACTCTACTACATTTATCAAAACAGATTCCAGAATATGTAACTCGTGGGTAAAAATAATAGAAATACCTGGAACACTTGTTTCATTGAAACTCTGAAATTACATATTTACATACAAAAGATGTCCATGCCAGTTTAAAAGAACAGAAACTTATGCCGAAGGCTAGGTCTATTTCCTACCAAGAAACATGAAAACAGAAGGCTGTACAGATTTTGAGCCATTTACTTCCAGATTGGCTCTTATCTCAAAAGGTACAATTGTTTACCATACAATCTCTAGAGCACTGTGAGCATATATGAAAATTACACAGGCTATGTCCAGAAAGTAAGATCCCTTACATTTTACGGTGTACACTGCAAGCACATAATCGAATTACAACTAAGCGCCAGCCTTCAAGTGACACCACGATATATTGCACCAGGTCGAAGATCATCCATGTTGTCAACATTTCTGTAACCATCGAACTCCCTCAGACATGTCCAGCCACGACGAGCCAGAAATTCACGGTAATCTTCTTCAGTGTAAAAAGTTTTATCTTCAGTATGGACTGGTATGTGATCCGACTCATCATAGAGGCAAACTTTAATGGTCAATCCTGCACATAACAGATACACATAATGCCTGGAAAAAAATTCAAGGCTAGAATGATGCAAGTGTTGTTGTACTGTTTGCCATAAGCAACACTTAATTAGCAAAAAGGCAATTAGCTCTCTAATAGTGATAGAAACCATTATAACTACCATTGCAGATGTTAATCCAGTAAATAATGGCTGTTACTTCAGGCATAATATTTTTCTGTATGCGGAATCTATTGCTTGTGAAAATTACTTATAATGTTCATCACAGAAACCATATATGCATCAATTTACCTTCATCAAGGTGAAGAGTGTAATTTCCGAGAGGCATGTCTCGGTCAATACATCGAACTATCTGGTCTTCATCCTCCAACCAAAATGCACGTTTAGTTCTTATCCCAAAAGCAGACTTGATTGCCTCCTTGATGGCATCTGCAATACCATCAATTCCAATCCTCCTCGTATAATCTCCACATTTGACTGATATAACCCTCCCACCATATGACTGGCCATCCCCACCTAACAAAATGAGGACAACAAAAATGTCAACATAAAGATTCCCACAAGCATAGCTTTTTACCTCAAACAGTGATTAAACTCAGATCAACACAACTGGCTTTGATCACATTCACTTTGGGCAAATTAATAGACTTAATATTATTTCTTTTGTTGGTGAAGCACATAAGTCTTTGAAGCAATACATAACACACACACTTCTAGCATAAAGTTATATTTTGAGAAAATTCAAAACGTTCTAGCAAAAAAGATCCTCTTAAAACTTACAAAGATTACTGTTTCCTGGGGGTGGCTCCCTCCAGTTCCAAGGAGGTACTCCAGAAGCTGCAACTGCATCAGCTGTTGTGATGGCAAGAGGGTGTCCATCATGATCTAGACGCCTTTCAAGATTGAGTGTTGGCCTGCCACTAGCTACACACTAACAAACTTAAACAAGAGGGAATGCAGATGTTGTTTAAGATAAATAACAAGTAAATGGACACCAAATTTAAGAGTAAATTTTAATGAAACTCAATTTGATACCAGAACCTTTGTCCATGAGGAGAGTTAACTCAAATGCATAGCATACAGTTAAATAAGCCGTTCAACTCTTTTTTCTCCTTTCCATTGTTGTTACATATTTCTGCACTCATCAATATATGATAGCCATCATCGGCTTCCATATATAGATTCAAGTAGGCTAGAATTCTTAGTCTGGCAGAATATCAAGCTGAATATTTAACTGTTGCACTCCCATGTGCATGTACTGATTCTTTGTAGCACAAAACAAATTCCATTTGAAGAAGTAAAACCACAAAACATAAAAGTGCAATGATTGTACAAACACAACATTGCACTGGACATGAATCTGGTGACTATATTGAAAATATAAATGCACTCTAGCAAATCAAACACTATCTAAAAAAAACAGCCGATAAACTGAAGCTTCATGCAGGATTACATACACCAAAAGTGATCATAAATCAACACAAACAAGTATAAAGTCATTAGTTACATTATGTGTTCCTCCAATATAGAAGCGAGGTGAATCCTCTAATCAAACATGTGCCAGGAGAAAATACAAGGACTTCAGTTTTATCGAGATTATTGATTTCCTGTGGACAGATACAGATACAGAGACAAGATATGGATAACTCTGAGATACCTTCTGATGCTCTAGTAGAAATTCTAGTTAGAAGGGTCAGTGAGCACCTTAATCATCTATTTCTGAGAACACTCATAAAGTGTGGCAGCTGTAACTGAAAGTATGAATGCACTTGACGGGGTCATGATTGATAAATTTATCTGGATTTCTAAAGGGAAAGTGGAATTTTTTTATCAAAAGCAGCTGCAAAAGCATAAGAGAAAAACTTTCAACAGTTGTAAGGTATCAGCTCACTTAAAAAGAATTGAGCCTTTCTAGGCTTACCAAACTCCTGTGGTCAACTATCACATTTCAAACCCAAAATCTATAAAAAGGAAGAAGTAAGGAAGAGCTTAGTTTTGCTTTCTGCATAGATAAAAATGACCGTGTCCAACTTTATCTTCTAACTGTTGGTATAATACTTGGTTGAAGTTCTCTACTTTGTGTAAGGCTGTTATCAATATTATAAATGAATGGAATGTGGTGATTGAAATCAAAGCTCAGAGAGCACAGAAAACAGACACTTTGTGCAGTAAAGACTGGCTGATAATACCTCAATGATGCTGGGCAGCTTTTGCAGAAGTTAACCTGCTGCTGTCAAGGTGGCTGGTATACTAAATATTGCTGCTTTATATAATTTCATTCATTTACCTAAACTAAGTAACACAGAAACACAATATTTAATCTTAGGATGCTATGACTCAAATTAGAATGCCTTACCTTCCACAGGACCAAATGATAAACTGGTATCGTCGAAACCTGCATAAATCCAACAATTTTCGTGATTGGTATCATTGCCGCTAACATAACAGAAAGATTTCATAAAATATTACTAAAATACAAGGGGACATTCAAGTAAAATTATCTGCAACCCCAACTTGTTCCACAATATAGAGAACACTATAATGGTCTAGTTCTACAGAATTATGTTAATTCTTCGGATGATTTAGAGATGATACCAACTATAGTGTCTTTGAAAGGCAAGATTCAGTACACCCGTGCTTCCAAATCTCGACTTACAAAAACTCATAGTGCAACATCTCACAACAACGAGCATTCAGAAAACTATTCTAATGGTATGAGCTTTTGCTCCTTCAAAACCAAAGCGCACTAAGCATGATAAGTAAGAAGAGTTGGCAATAAATAAGGATACAAGGTTTCAATTCATGAAGAAATCTTTACGTTTCAATGCACAGAGATCAAAGTTTGACATCTCATTCTGGAGTTACAAAGTGTAGAGCTAAGACAAACAAGTAAAAAAAAATGCCAAAAACAATAATATGCGAGCATCACTTACTGGTCCAATTTATTTATTTATTTTCAAAAAAAAAAAAATTACACTCCAAAAGCTCCTTAACAGTCCATAACATATGAACAGGCCCCTTATATCATTTTCTAACCTTTATCAATTTGCATTCACCTACTGACAAAAAGGATAGAGATATTTTACGCACAGTATTGCAGCAAAGAGACCTGCTAACATCCAGTAATTCATTGAGCTTCTACTATTCTACATGAAGCCTCATTTGTCCACTAAAAAACCTTATATTTAATGACCAAATCAGAGTTTTGGTGACATAGACGAGTCAAGGCTTTTAGAAGAATGATAAAAGTTCTATATCTTCCATTAAATAGAAGGACTAAGAAGAGTTCACATACATAATCTGAAAATCAGCCCTCTATTAAGTATGTAAACCATGGTTTGACGGACGATAGCCCACCAGCACAGATAATAGCGATGTATATACAAAAAGAATTAGTTTGTGTCATGCATGTTGGTTGAAAGTTCACTATATGATTAGTTAATAGGACTGGGAATCACAGGAGAAAACAGGGATGGGCAGATCTGGGTCTCCTTCCCCATCACCATCCTGCCAAGTGCAACCTTTTGCCATCTTCATACCATATGTGGAAAGGATACTGGAGAACAGTTCTCCTCCACCCTGAAACTAAAATGAGCATCTACTTACCAGTCTGAGATAACAATCTGCTAACTTAGTCCAGGAAACTCATCTAACATCAAGCTTAACAACCCAATATTGGGCTCAACCAACAGATTTTCAAGTAATAAACCAAGAAAGTGATGAGGAAAGTTTTACACGAAGCTTAGTGACAGGTGATCTTGCCGCTGATGTACATGAGATGTCGGTTGGTGTGTTGGCAAAAAAGTTAAGAGAGAGAAAATGGAGTACTTTAGTAGAGAGAGGGAGAGAGAGAAAATTTATTAAGACTAAGATTTTATTAAGACCACCATAGACAAAGGACAAAAAGGGAAAATTTTCAAATGTATAACTAATACATACACATGCGCACATACATACATCCACACAGATACATGGGGCAGAGGGGAGAGTCTTAAACAAGTCTCCAACCAGAAACCGAATCAGGTTTGGGATCCATTCCCACCCCAATTAAGGTACTATGTGGACTGGTTGCTAGGGTGAGACAATTTGTCATATCTGGGAAGAGGAATAGATCTGAGATATAAGAAGCGCATCTCCAGCTCTAAGAAAATTATGCAAGCAGCATAGATACAACTTCCACAAAAAATAAGATCTAGTAACCATCAAAAGCATCCTACTTATCACTGTTCTCTACATTTTCTGGCTATCTATTAGTGCATATATGGTCTGGTTGCAGATAAAAACACATTCCTCGTGTAGCAGAAATATATATATATATATATATATTACAAAGCAGTATCAAGAATATACAACTGAGTACATTTGATAACGAGTAATCAATATTTAGGATGGTAAATTAGACAGCTCCATTATCCTTATATAGTTTTGACACTTCAAATTGCAGCAGAACAAAATACCATACCCAAAAGGATTCAAATACTACATTAGGGTACAGGCCACAAAATGCAATAACCCATCCATCATTTTTTACAATTATTAATTGTTCAAAAACTTTCTTCTTCTCTTCTTCTTCAATTTCTCTGCTCTAATAACGCGTTATAAGAAAATGGACTGGAATGTAACAGAAACTTACTATGGCGAGTAACGGTTGAGGGACATGACTAATCAAGTGACCAACTAAAAACAGACCAATAGCTTACACAGTCCAGATTTTAGCTCTCACACAATACTAAATGCTAATTGCCACCAATGGATTGACAAAATAATCACCTTGCAATCAAAACTAGGCAAAAAAAAAAAATGCTTATGTTTACAGGGCATAAAATCTACCATGACAAACATGCAACATGTTTTAGCAGCAAGCAATATACACCATTGTTTTTTTCTAATTACCATCAACAGCCTTTTTTTTTTAAAAAAATTGATTATGTATCATGTTTTCAGGACATTGCACTAGGATTTGCATGCAGATTTGTATTCTACACTTAACAATGTCCAAAAACGCTGGAAGCACCGTGAAATAGCCATGGTATGAGTACAGACTCCTCTAAAAGTAAAAAAAAAATGCTAACCTTCTTTAGAAGACATCCAACGAACTCCACTCAATTTTATGCATTTCAACATACATGAATTTAGAATAACAAAGAACAAAAACCGCACCGAGTTTCCAATCTTTACTAAAAGTAGCCATTAGCATATCCATTTCATACTCATCTTTCATCCAGAATTAGCAATTATAACAGCACAGCTGCTCTATACTTGGAAAGAACCATACTGAAAATTTACCCCTTAATCAAAACAATCAAGCATTACTAAACCAAAATTTTTGCCTCCATTTTATAACCAATCTAAAAATGCCCAAAACCCACCACCAAATAATCCTCAAAATGCCAACCAAACGAAAAGAAAGAAATCAATGGAAACCCAGTACAATAAATACCTTTATCAGAGAAATGCATGTACGTATCAACCTTATTAGCAGAATTAGGCACAGAAGATGTCTTATACTGTGAATTCTTGCTTCTCTCCTTCAAAATCTCATCAATCTCCTTATAACACGACATCTTAGCCAACCCACTTCCTCTATCTTGATGCTTAGCTTTTTTGAACTCCTTCAAAAGATTCCTCCACTTGTCCGTACACATAGTTGGAGACCTATCGAAGCCTTTTTCCCTCATTTTCGCCGATATCTGTTCCCACAAGTGCTTGTTCGACTTCGATGTGTTGAAAAGGCCATCCATTTCCCTACGAAACGCAATCAGGATCCGCGTTTCGTCTTGGACCCATGTCTCTGCGCGTTTCTTAGGAGCCTTGACTTCGTGGTCCTCGCCACCGCTGCTATCTCCAAGGATCATCTGCTGAGGTTGCAAGTCCCCATTGGATGCGACCTCAATGATCATGCCACGCGTGGTGGCTGCCTCGGCGGCTGCTTCGTCTTTGTAAAAATCAATGGGGCGAGGCTTTTCCGACAAGTACATGATGTTGTTATTGCTGTCGTTTGTGCTTTTATATGATTATAATACAAGATTCGAAATGGGATTTCAGCTGGAAGCCAAAACTAATGTCATGAAGAGGTTTTAGCTTTCTGAGATTGAGAAGAGTCTTGATTTGGTCTTCTCAGATATTTACGTCAGCATTACATATTAACTAACAATGGAGGTGGTGGAGTAAGAAGGTGAGTTTACGGGGGATTGAAAGAAAGAAAGAGCGTCAAGCAAAAGCTTTAGTTTTAGTGAATGATTAGCGAAGAAAAGGGGACGAGTTGGAGCATACTTGTCTCTTTCGTATCTGCGTCTCGATTCTACTTATCTATTTCTGTATGTATGCATGCATGCATGCATGCATGTATTATAACCAAAGCTAATGTTGAATTGCATGCATGCATCATGCTTCTAT
>JAXCLQ010000009.1:9116453-9128687 GCA_035584115.1 Cedrela odorata | reverse complement strand
TGCTCCAAAACAAGATAATCCTGAAATCCTCACTGTTCTAATTTTTTGTTTTTCTAAATTAAATTAACTCACAGTTAGCATACAAGCCAATAATTAAACAGTCAATCTCAGTTTAGGAAAGACAAAAAAGGTACAATGTGAAATGATTTGAAAATCTGAACTAATAGTATCGGTTCCTTCCCGCTTAATTTCTCGACTTCTTTCTTGATGACTTGGATGAAGCCTTAGATGGCTGCGCAGCATTTTGTGAAGCTCCTTTGGAACTAGTAGCTTGGCTTGATGTCGAATTAGAACTGTTGGTATTGGCACCACCAGCTTCATGTTTTTCTCTAACAACTGCACCCTGAGAGCCTCTCACCTGTGCAGCTCTCTTATCCTTTCTCCTGGGCCTGAAACTTGACCTTTCTCTCTTGGGGAGCCACCTATCTGGGTCAGGTGGCGGACCAGGGTTAGCAGGGTCAAACCCTGTGGGGTACCTTGGCTTTCTCTTTCTCTTTTTCTTTGTTTTCTCGTTATTCTTATTTTCCTCGTGTGCACCAGCAACCCCAACATGAGAAGCACCTTCAACATGTTTCGCTCCAGAAGTCTTCTCTAAACCATCAACATCAATCCCACTCAAACCTGGTAATGGCTTCAGCTTCTTCTCGTAAGCTTCTGCCTTGTCAACATCTACACGAGCAGATGTTGTTACCAGCCCAACCAATGCCTCAACGCTTCCATGGTTTTTCACAAGCTCCTCATAGAGACGGGAAGCATCCTCCTCGTGGCCATGTCTGAGCTTGAAAGAAGCAGCCTCTTGCATTATAACACTGAGCTTATTGTCCTCGGTCATGGCATTTAACCACCACTTGATTGCAGAGTCAAGGACAGCTGCTGCACCATCTATATCTCCGGCACGCTCTTTAAGAGCCACAAGGGTGGCCACAGTAGCAGGCATGTGCTGGATATCAGATATCTTGGCCAGAGACTCAGCTGCAATCTGAGGGTGGTTGGCAACAGCAGCAACCTGTGCCCTTGCCAAGAGAATAATTTTAGATTTGAGTGGGAACTTTTCAGCAAACTGCCCAAATATTTCTTCAGCTCTTCCAGCCTTGTTCTCCCTCACTAAGACAGCAGCTTGAAGCAGTACTGGCATCACACTATCAGGAAACAGGTCTGGCAATGCAGCAACAAGTTCTCGAGCCTGCAAAATTTCAGCAACATATATAAGACATCAACCGACTGATAGTCCTAAAGTAGATGGCTCTATCCAGGGTAGCATTAGATAAAATGGATAAACCGAAGACAGAGAAACGCAAGATTCCAATTAAATACCTGATCCATCTTATTTGCATGAAGAAGTAAAAGCACACGATTTGCATAGATTGCCTCCCTTTGCTTTGGTGATAGCTTCAAGTCAAGTACATGAGCAAGCTGAAAGTTCTGCACGTCTTTCTCCTTAATGCGATCAAGTTTCTTTAGGCCATCATTAACATCTTTTGGACCTTTCAATGCAATAAGGTTGTTCACTGCAACAGCAAGTGATGATTCATCAGCCAGATTTCGTTTAATAATGTCTGTGTAAGCTCCAGCTGCCTCTTTTGTGTTTCCAAGGAGCTGATAAAACAAGCAGTTTTGAATTACTGGCCATTACATAACCCCTTTGAGAAATAGGGGAAGCAATTAAACAAGAAAGAAAAAAAGAAAAATATTTGCATAACACTCTTATTTACCAGCTGAACATAGGCTAACTGGACGGCTATAGGAGCCAATTCAATCTCTATGTCATCATCAGCAAAGTTGTCATCAGTCAGAGTTTCCTGACCAATTCTGAAAGAAATAAAGTACATCAGCATCAAGACAATGTATCCACCTCCGCTTTGAGAAGTTATAATGGCTCAATACATGAAATAGCAGGAGAATAGAAACAACCAACCACTTCATCCCAAGCAAAAGAAAAGCAACATAAAGGGCAAAAAAATTGCAAATATGAATTGTAAACAGATTTACAAACTTAAAAATACACCCACATAGCAGTTCATCCCAAAGACTTCAATTTAACACATTTTTCACACTCAAGAATTTTACAGAAAAAAGGAAAACTGCAGGGTAACAGACAACAAGCTTTCCAGCATGATAAATTTCCACAAGAAAATAGTGCAATATTACCTTTGAGCTGCCAATAAGAGTTGTTCGGCATCAGCGTATTTATTCCTTTCTATTAAAGAACAAGCTGTGTTGTATGCCAACTCAAAGCTGCTAGTTGCTTTTACCCTAAGTGCCTCCAGTGTTTTCTGAACTTCAGAAGCTCTCCCAGCCGAAATCAAACCGGCAATAAAATTTATTTCTAAAGAGTCAATCTTTGATTTTTGAAGCTTCTGGTATATATCCACACAGGCATCCATTTCTCCTAACCGATAGAGAACCTGTGATTTTAACAGCATTGTTGCTGAATTGTTCTCTTGGCTTTTCAAGGATTCCAATGCTTCATCTAACTTGTTTTGCCTGTAGAGGCAGTATGCCTATTTAAAAATAGCCAAAGGAAAATTGAAATCAATATGAGAAACTTATAAACATTTCAGAGCATTCAATGCAACCAAACATATACTTGATCAAATCCACTAGATGTCCCAGGCAATATAATCCTAAATTAAACAAAAACATATACAAGGATCAATTGATAAGATGTAGAGCCACAATATAGAAAAATAGATTGAAAGTATTGTCACGAAGAATTCAAATGAAGAGAGGAAACCTATTAAAATAACTTAATATTGTTTATGCACTAAGTACAAAAGAAAAGTTCAATGGCCACAACCCTCTATATCATCGGCAAGTAAGTAAGATAAGCAGTCAGTAATATAAGAACTGAAAATATCAATGCAATGACCAACAAATTTAAAATTCTTTAGCAAAATTAGCACGCATGAACACTCACGCCGCTCCATTGACACATTAAAACGTAATTGTTTGTATCATGGCAACTAAGAAGCCAATGCATGTATGCAATTAAACAAATTTCCCCCAAATGAACCATATATGTATCGTTGTAGAAGATAAACACAACAGACAAAAAAAATTCACATTAAAAACCTTCAAGTAATTAAAGTCGATAGGAAACTTCAGAGACGATTGAATTGTAGAGAGAGCATCGTCAATGTTATCAGTCTTTATCAGAGCCACCACTTTGCAACGCATCGCGTCCTCATCGCCGGGGGCAATTGAAAGAACTGCAAAATGTTTCACATGTAACGTTAAGAAAAACGTTTATACTTTTGAAAATAGCAAGAAAAAAGAGTGGAAATGTGAAAATTGGACCTTGATCTGCGACTTTGAAGGCTTGTTGAAATTCAGATCGTTCGATGTGTCTGTTAAGCGAGGTAAAGAGATCTTCGATTTGTGGCGGAGGCTGCGATGGTGACGCAGAAGGTTTTGTTTTTTCTTTAGGTTTAGGAGCCATGGATGGATTTCTCAGTTGTGACAAGTACAGGTATTATTTTCTCCGACGCCAAACAAAGGCCAGAAACACGAGAGATTGGAGAGCTGAGTATCCAGTCGCGGGTTTTAGCTCTCTAGAGTCATTTTGGTCTTTCCCGCTGGTCGGTTTTCTTTTGGGTTTGGACATGATGGCCCGTGAACTAGGCCCAAAAGTTAGGCCCAAAATTCAATGTATAACCAACTATCATTCACCCAACTTTGCTGCAATGAGAACCGTTGAAATTAAAATAAAATAAAATAAATTCTTAGGTTAGGTATTGAAATTTGCAAACCCTAGCCAATGGTTAAAGGGCCGGCCCATCTAAATCGTAGCGCCTGATAACGATGGGTCTCCCGACATTTTAAAATTTGGAAACAAATCTCTTTCCCCGACTGTCCGGCTCAAGAGTTGTCAATATTGTCATTTTTTTCGCCTGAGCATCCTGCGCAAATATTTCCCTCCCAAATCGTAATTGCCGTTTGCTTGGTCAGAAATAAAATCAAGAAACCGATGGAAAGGGAAAGAAACGGCGAGAAAATGTCCAAGCAGAAACGGGACAGAAACCTCCTAGCTTTCACTGGAGCTACTGCTATCGTCGTTCTCGCTGTCAATTTTGCCATCACCGCTTTCAATAAAAGACACAAGAAAAAAGGTTCTCTGTGCGCTTCAAACTTTAGTTCCTTTTTCTCTTTTGAGATTCTGGCTATAATTCTGGTCTGTTTGTAACTTTCTTATGATTTGGTCAAGTTCAGATCTTCAAGGCTCTAATGTTCGCGTCAATTTGTCGGCGTCCGATATTCTGAAACTATCAGACAGAATTATTGCCAAGTCAAAAGAAATCCACGATGCAGTTTCTTCAGTTCCTCTTGACAAGGTATCAAACAAATTTTTGACTTAGTTATCGTGGAAGAACTATGACATTGCAATTTATCAGTTGTTTTTGTCAATTTCTACTATGAATGAATGACTATACTGTGACATCTTAGCCTTTTGTCAAAAAATGACCATTCGGCTATGTGAAATTCAATTGGTTATGGTTTAATCAATTTCGGTGTACCGTTTTTAAAATTTAAATATATAGTCACTCATTGCTTTTGACCATGTTAATCTTTTATTGTCCCTAGTATTTAGGCAGGTGGTAGATCTGTTTTCTGCCATTGTTGTGTTGTGATTGAATTGTGCAGCTATATTTGTTCTGTTAAAACATGCAGGTTACCTATATGAATGTTATTTCACCCCTAGCAGAGTTGGAGGCACAACAATTTCCGCTGGTGCAATCTTGTGTGCTTCCGAAATTGGTTTCCACTTCAGATGATGTGCGCAAAGCAAGTGCTGAAGCAGAGCGTAGAATAGATGATCACGTTTTGTCTTGCAGGTTTCACTTTTTTATTTCCTTTACTTGCTTAGTTGTCATGATAGAGGGGACATATAGGAAGTGCAGATACAACTAGATTTTAACTTTTTATATTGAGCATCAGGTAGATGGAACAGTTTGATATTTGCTGAATTTAAGTTTTAGGATAAGAAACATTGGCAAAATCAACTGTTTTGACTCCATGTCAGTGTTATAATCAAACTAGTACTGTATCTATGGTTGTTGGAAGATGGTCAAAACTAAGATTATTGTTGCATTCATTTATAGTTTGGAATTGAACATCCTGCTATTTTGTGCAAGCTGATTAGTAAGCGTGAAGATGTATATCGTGTCATCAAAGCTGTTGCTGCAAGGGAAGAATGGATGGGCCCTGAATCTAAACGCTATATCCAGTCTCTGGTAAGGAGATATTTTTTGTATTTTTCTTTTCAAATATTTGCGTAAACAGCAGAGCAACTAAACTTAGATTATGTAATTAAGCTATAGCAAGGAACATAGACAGTTTGTTGATTGATACTCATCTTCTGAAGATTTTTGTTAAGCTGTGTCAGTAGTATACAAATGTTAATTCCTCTCTGATCAGTGACAGGTTAAAGACTTTGAGCGGAATGGATTGAACCTTACTTTAACCAAAAGAGAGGAATTGCAGCGATTGAGAGCTCAAATGGATGAGCTGAGCCTGCGGTATGTTCGAAATTTGAATAATGATAGTACATTTCTTCTCTTCTGTGAGGCTGACCTTGTTGGATTACCACCGGAGATCCTTGAGGTTGATTTTCTACCCCACCCTTTTTATCACTTTTTCTTTTAAATTGTTCTTATAAATATGAAACGTCCTAGGATACATTGGAAGCCAATGGACTCTTTCTGACCTTATTTTACAGTAAAATTGCTATAGGTATTTATTTTAATATTTGTTCATTCATTTATTTACTTGGTGCAATTGAAGTCACTTTGAATGATAACTTTGAATCTTTAGTATTTAACTTTGAGAATGTGGACAACTTCTATTGATGAAATGTTACTATTGGTGCTAGTAATTTGAGTAATGGCTATGGTAGAAAATAGAAGCAGATGGTTGGTTCAAAGAAAGTCCTCAAATATAAAAAGGCTTAGGTATGGAATGGCCAAACCAGTGCTGAAAGGGATAATGCTGTCTATGAACCACAATCTATTTCTTGTTGATATTCTTCACCCAGTTTATGAAATGAGTAAAAACTGAAAACTCGAATTATATTTCAATAAATTTTAAGAAAACAATTAATATTCACGTAATCCATGCTTCGTCTTTGAATAAATCAGCTGAATCTTCATTTATAATTCTATTTTTTCTGATGGAATGAATTTGTCCATGTTCAGAGTTTAGACAAAGCTGAAAATGGTAAATTCAAGGTGACACTAAGAAGTCATCACGTTGCCGCTGTACTAGAGCTATGCAAGGTATAATTCCTTGACGACCGGTGGAGCTTTCTTGACTTGTTAAATTTTTTATTTCAACGTCTTTTCACCAATTATATTGGAGAAAATCGTAGTTTTACTACTCCCTTCTTGTCATTGTTTTTGCTAGTAATTGAATTAGGTTGAGATTTTATGTGTTTATTTGAACCTTTGAAGTTTGGAACAACAAGGAGGTTAGTGGCTGTGGCATATGGGAAGAGATGTGGAGCACTGAATTTGTCTGTGTTGGAAAGTTTGGTAAATATTGTATCTCTCCTTTTCCAGAAACATGGTTCTTTTCTTTATGCACTAAAAGCTAATAAATTTTTGAGCCATGAACCATTTTTGGGCTTGGTTTATGATTTGTATTATGTTGGCACCCAAACCTTCACTCATCTACAAAATATTTCTTTTCACACATTTTTCTTATTCTAAATTACTTTATTGATGTACAATGGTACAATAGTTTATGTTGAATTGAGACTTAATCCAGCTCTTAGCACTAAAAATCCCAGTTTTCCAAATGTTATGGAATACGTGTTGTAGGTCTGGTTAGATTATAATTTTGTTAATAACTTGTGATTATAAAAAAAAATCAAATGTTTCAGAATATTAGTTGTTAGTCCTAGTTATAACTTTTTATGACTCTTAATTATAAAGGAAGAAACCATTTCACTATTGCAATTCTTATTAAATTATGCTTAACGGTATTGCTATCTTCTCAGGTTCCTTGCTGTTTTGGATTTTAATGCAATTCTATGCAACACATTTGAGATCAATCTTTGCTTCTCCTGATTTAGGTTGAACTGCGCA
Source organism: Cedrela odorata (assembly GCA_035584115.1). Lineage (NCBI taxonomy): Eukaryota > Viridiplantae > Streptophyta > Magnoliopsida > Sapindales > Meliaceae > Cedrela > Cedrela odorata. Next base: position 9,121,605 of record JAXCLQ010000009.1, on the reverse strand, counting down.
ATAAATTTGCTCGTTTACTTGGATATTCAAACTATGCAGACTATGCTGTTGACCTTCGAATGGCAAAGTCATCGTCAAAGGTTTGTATGATATTATCATCCTCTAGAGTAAATTATGTACAATTTTTTCTTTATGATTTATGAGACTGAGATGAGGCTAAAAAGTGATTTTCACATCTTTCAGTTTTTGTGTAGGCTTGTTTGGAATATTTGGCACTTGTTCGCCTCTTTTGATATTACACTTTTTTGGCTAAAAGGATTAACTGTCCGTGCAGCCTTTTCTTTGAGGCTTTATTTAGGATGTCTTAACAATTATACAAGGAGACTTAGTTGCTTTAATTATGACAATGACATATGAATGGTCAACTGTAATAGAATATGCAGCTAATAGTTTATTCTATTTCCACCACATTGTCTGCGGAACTGATATTTATTCATGATGACGTTCCTGCTTCATCCAGGTATTTGAGTTTTTAGAAGAAATCTCTGCCAGTTTAACTGACTTGGGGACTAGAGAACTTGCAGTGTTAAAAGATTTCAAGGTTAGCATATGCTTGGCTCATTCTTTACATATGCCGGGTTCATATCATCTCTTATTGTATTTGGCTGTGATGAGACAACAGAAAAAAGAAGAAGGGGAGCTTCCATTTGGGATTGAGGATCTATTATACTACAGTCGGAGGGTTGAGGAACAGCAGTTTGATCTGGACTTTGGAGCTGTTAAGCAGTTTTTTCCTGTCAATTTGGTTCTATCTGGGATCTTTAAAGTATCCCAAGACCTTTTTGGTAACCATATTTTTTTAAAAATTAAATTAAATCAAAGATTTGAAGTCTTCCTAATTTGTCCTTCAAGTATGCTTTATGGAGATCCATCAAAATTTTAATATCATATATGTTATAAAAAGCAGTGTTATCTTTGCTTCATGCAGGTTTAAGATTTGAGGAAGTTGCAGATGCTGAGGTTTGGCACAGTGACGTTCGAGTTTTCTCGGTTTTTGACATGAGCTCTAGTGAACTTCTAGGTTATTTTTACCTTGATATATACAAAAGGTTTGCTGATTTCTTTGATGGTTACATTTTTACTCTGTATTTTCATTTTGGTCAATTGTGAGTGATAAATAATGCAATTATGTTATATGACAGGGAAGGAAAATATGGTCACACTTGTGTGGTGGCTCTTCAAAATGGTGCATTATCTTCAACTGGTGCACGACAGGTAACTAATGCAATTCTTATCCCAGTAAATGTTTACCTAGGAATTTCCTGAACAGGGATTTTTTTTTTTTTCTTGATGTGTTATATGGTTGGACTTTGAGGATTTTATGAAGTATCTTAGAACAAAATATCTATCTGTTAACTGAAAAGATCGGAACAAATTAAAATTTTTATGTTAACATCTCCCAGATTTTTTAACATATTCCTTTCGAGGCAAAAAATAGTCATGTTTGGGAATGAAAAATGTAGGAGTAATTTTGATATCAAAATTTTACGATTTTGTCATATTACAACTGTCAATCACCATAATAACTGATATTGCTTAACTACCATCACAATGCTTCCTCTCCAATCGAGGACATGATTTTACCCATTCTATGATAAATAATATTAGTTATGATACAATCATGTATGCTGTAGCTACCATACTGCCGCTGGTCTTGTGATGGCAATATCTATATTTCCTCCTGCTCATTGTTTGACCTTATTTAATGTCTGGTCCTCTTTGTTGTATGCATACTATGTTTTAATGATTATTTCAATATTTTAATAAAGTTTTCAAATTGTGCACTCGTAGTTGTTGAAATCCCTACTTGGTGCTTTATGTATCTGCTTGGAATAGGTTTTCTTGAACTGTAATTGAGATTTGTGATTGTGATCTTCATGTTCAATTGACACATGACAGATGTCCATTGGCCAAACCACAGATTGGCGTGTAATTTATTTATTTGCTTCTTTGACTAGATACCAGTGGCGCTACTGATATCACAAATTCAAAAGGATATTGTTGGTCATCCAAGTTTATTAAGATTCTCCGAAGTGGTTAACATTTTTCATGAGTTTGGCCATGTGGTATGTTCAGTTTGGTTACTCTCCCTTCTGTTGATATATTTTCTTGACTAGTAACTTTAATTTTTTGGAAAATAAGATGTCTTACCATTTACTGCTGCTATCCATTGATGAATGGGTTTTTATTATATTGAGTATTTAGGTTCAACATATTTGCAACCGTGCATCATTTGCTAGATTTTCTGGGCTGCGTGTTGATCCTGATTTTGTGGAGATCCCTGCTATGTTGCTTGAAAACTGGTAAGAGCAATGATTCGTATTTTCTTATTTTAATTAGAGAAATGTAAACTCACTCTGTTATGCTTTTGGAGAATTTTAGGTGTTATGAAAGCTTCTCGCTGAAGTTGATATCTGGTTTCCATCAGGTGACACTTGCTTTTGACATGTTGATGGATTTTTCTTCCATCTTCTAGCATGAACTTCTCTTTTTTCCTCGCTCTCAATGTATATATATTGGACATACAATACCATTCTTGAAGTCATATGAACTAGATTGTTATATGCCTTTTGTTAAACTTACTTTATTAATTGAGATTAACTCTGACGTATATCATTATTTATAGGATATCACAAAGCCCATTAAGGATCAAGTATGTAAATCACTTAAAAGATGGCGATATGCTTTTTCTGCACTTAAATTGAAGCAAGAAATTCTTTACTGTAAGTCCTCTTGTTCTGGTAACTTTCAATTTATTTTAGTCCATTGAGAAAACAATTCTGAAGTTCATGTCTTGTAACCTTTAACTGTTGTGGTGCTTGTCAGTGACTGCATTTTTACTTTTATTTTTTTAAGTAGGTAAAGATGTACAGAATCGTTCTACTTTGAGTTTAGCACTTTGTCTGTGTTTACAGTTGGATTTGCTGACTTTATGTGCAGTCAAAATTAATGGGTGTATGGACCACCTATTGGCTCTGCATTTCATGCCAACAAAACATTTTTCCTCGTCAGTTTATGATCTGAAATCTTCAGAGAACATCGATTCTAGATCCTTTGCTTGCCAACTCTTTCAGTCTGATCATTGACAGATGTCTGTTTCCTCATTCTAGTGTTATTCATTTTATTCAAGCTCAAGCTAAAGTTTCAATGGGTAGTTAAATTCAGCAGTATTTGAAGGACTCTTAGTTGACTGTGAGCTCCTTGCTAACACAAAGCCAATATGAGAAGTTCATTAAATGCTTATTCAGAACTCTCCAGTGCCTATTTTTCCTGCAAATATGCAAATCCCTTCACACTTTGGTATTTATGCATATGAAATCTCTGCTTCTACAAATGAAAATATCTTCCCTTCTTTGGTCTTGCCCATGTGTTTGTGCAGTTATGTTTTGGATGGCTATGGCATTCAATTTCGTACCAGGAAAAGGGAAAAGATCTTGGTGTGTAGTATGTATAACCACATGTACTTCCCATATGAAGAAATGGGCCAAGTTTAGGCTTCTATGGGTTGAGTCAATTGTTGAATAGATATTTCTAGAGTGTTTGTTCCTTCTATTTGGAAAATGTTCTTAGATAGGATGTTGAAGTATCAGTTACAGTGATCAAGTTAGGCAAATATTTTTCCTATCTTAGCTCAAAGAGGTTACTTTTCAGGTATTTTTGATCAAATCATACATTCAGCCGACAATGTTGACATTTTAGAGTTATTCAGGCATCTTCATCCAAAGGTAAATAACTGTTTCCATGGTACCTTTACAGAGGTGTATTTATGGGTTATATGGCTATTTTTAATTTTTTTTTTCTGTATTTTTTAATAGGTGATGTTAGGTTTGCCAATGTTGGACGGAACCAATCCAGCTTCATGTTTCCCACGTAGTGCTATTGGTTTTGAAGCTGCTTGTTATAGTCGTATTTGGAGTGAGGTCTGAGTTACTCCAATTTTTTTATTTCCCTTTGTACATTCTTCTACAAGGCATCATGTCCTCTGATTAATCATGATCATTACTTTGTTCATGAATTATTTGCATTGTTAGTTATCTTATTAGTTATCTTTAGTAATAAGTCAAATGTTATTTATAGGTATTTGCTGCTGATATATTTGCCTCCAAGTTTCGTGATGATTGTCTTTTGAACCAGTACATCGGGATGCAGTTTAGGAACAAAGTAAGTTACTTCGACAAAATAACTAAATGGTTATAATTTTTTTGAACTTTCTTTACATTAATTCCATCAACTAAACCTAGAGTTGGAATGCAGCCATTTTTTTCCCTAGGATACCTCTTGTTAGTTTCCTAATTTTTTGCCTTAATTATTTCTCCCTGGATTAAAAATTTTAGGGTACTATAGGGAACTTTCTTTCTTTTGCTGTTGCCTTCATTTTTCTTTTGATTTATTGGCAGGTATTGGCTCCAGGGGGATCAAAGGAGCCCATTGAAATTCTTTCAGACTTTCTTGGAAGAGAACCATCAATTCAGGCTTTTGTTGGCTGCAGAGCTGAATATAGTTTGTGAATTGTGATACAAAAGGTGTTTTCACATCTTAGACTTTCACACCTTATCTGTTGCCGCTAGATGAAATTCATACAACATTCTGCAATTTGGCTGCCAGCAAACTTAGTCGAAGTTTGCTTCAATTTCTAGAAAGCCTTCTGTGATCAGATTGATGGTTCTTCATCATTATTGTAACGGCATACTAAGGATAGCAGCCATGAATTCTTGACAGATGCTTTAGCTAGCTTTGCAGTTCAGATTGCCTCATAACCCTTAGCATCCCTTGTCTTTGAATGCCAGTTGAGTTCTTAAGTCTAGCCAATCTTTGACTTCCATACGTGTATATGTATTTTTTTAATAGTTAAAGCCGCCATATGCAACGTCCCACTTCATGAATTATGTCAATTCCTTGCTACCATCAAAACCCGAGTAAAGAAAAAAAGGAAAACATCTACTTAGCTGTCCGTGACGACATGATACCAGATGGTTTCTTCGCTATAGAAATTTAGGTAGGACAGTAATTTATTTAATTAACGAGGGGAGAAAAATTTTATATTAATTATAAATGCAAAAAATTAGAGAATAAAATAAATAAGCTAAATATAATAATAATTAGATAGTAATCTTTCATTCCTTTTAAGGGGGATCTACAATTCTTGGAGTCT
>JAXCLQ010000009.1:9069556-9116353 GCA_035584115.1 Cedrela odorata | reverse complement strand
TATATATATTAGCATCAAGACAATGCATCCTCCTCTGCTTTGAGAAGTTATAATGGCTCAATACATGAAATAGCAGGGAAATAGAAACAACCAACCACTTCACCCCAAGCAAGGTAAAAGAAACGTTAAGGACAAATAAATTGCAAATATGAATTGTAAGTAGATTTACAAGCTTAAGAACACACCCACACAGCAACGCATCCCAAAGACTTTAATTTACACTTCTTTCACACTCATGAACTTTACAAAAAAGGAAAAAAGCACAAGACAATGTCACAAATTTAGAAGTCTAATATGTTTGCAAAGTCATAATCAGTGATACTGCAGGTTAACAAACAACAAAGTTTTCCAGTATGATAAATTTCCATAAGAAAATAGTGCAATATTACCTTCGAGCTGTCAACAAGAGTTGTTCTGCGTCAGTGTATTTCTTCCTTTCTATCAAAGAACAAGATGTGTTGTATGCCAACTCAAAGCTGCTAGTTGCTTTTACCCTAAGTGCCTCTAGTGTTTTTTGAACTTCTGATGCTCTCCCAGCCGAAATCAAACCAGCAACAAAATTTATTTCCAAAGAGTCAATCTTGGATTTTTGAAGCTTCTGGTATATATCCACACAGGCATCCATCTCTCCTAACCGATAGAGAATCTGTGATTTTAACAGCATTGTTGCTGAATTGTTCTCTTGGCTTTTCAAGGATTCCAATGCTTCATCTAACTTGTTTTGCCTGTAGAGGCAGTATGCCTATTTAAAATAGCCGAAGGAAAATTGAAATCAATATGAGAAACTTACAAGCATTCCAGAGCATTTAATGCAACCAAACATATACATGATAAAATCCACTAAATTTTCCGGGCAATATAATCCTAAATTAAACAAAAAATATATTGCAAGTGCCAAATTTTTTAATTGAGCAGATGTAGAGCCACAATGAAGAAATAAGTAGATTGAAAGTATTGTCTCGCATTAGCTCCAGACCACCATGAAAAATTCAAATGAAGAAAGGAAACCTATTAAAATAACTTAATGTTTTTTATGCACAAAGTAAATGAAAAGTCTAATGGTTACAACCCCCTATATCCTTGGCCAATAATTAAGATAAGCAGTCAGTAACATCAAGAACTGAAAATATCAATGCAATGCCCTACAAATTTAAAATTCTTTAGCAAAATCAGCACGAACCACTTCACCTAAATTGACACATTAAAGCTTAATTGTTTGTATCATGGTGCAATTAAACAAATTTCTCTAAAATGAACCACATCTATCTATGTATTTTAAATCAAAAAACAAGAAAAATCGCTAATGGCACAAAATTGTATTAAAGAAGATAAACACAACATAAAACATATCCACATGAAAAACCTTTAAGTAATTAAAATCGATAGGAAACTTCTGAGACGATTGAATCGTAGAGAGAGCATCGTCAATGTTATCAGCCTTTATCAGAGCCACCACTTTACAACGCATAGCGTCCTCATCGCCGGGCGCAATTGAAATAACTACAAAAATGTTTCACGTGTAACGGTATGAAAAAAATTAAGAATTTCGAAAATAGCAAGAAAAAAGAGTGGAATTATGAAAATTGGACCTTGATCTGCGACTTTGACGGCTTGTTGAAATTCGGATCGTTCGATGTGTCTATTAAGCGAGGTAAAGAGATCTTCGATTGGTGGCGGAGGCTGCGATGTAGACGCAGAAGGTTTTGGTTTGTCTTTGGGTTTAGGAGCCATGGATGGATTTTCTCGGTTGTGAGAAGTACTGGTATTATTTTCTCGAACGCCAAGCAACGGCGAGAAAAATGTGAGATTGGAGTACCAGTTGCGGGTTTCAGCCCTTCGGCGTTTTCGGTGTTTGCTCCTCTTCGGTTTTCTTTTGGGTTTGGCCCGTGAATCGGTAAACCCAGCCCAAACGTATTTAGTATTCATTCCGTTGACAGGTACGCTTGAAAATGCAATTTGAAAAAATTACGAATTACAATATTTTAATTTTAAATAATATTTAAATATTTAATATTATCCGGCACAAGAGTGGTCAAAAGTTTCTTCGTTTTTTTTTTACGTTTTCTACGCCGGAGCATCCTACGCAAATATTTCCCTCCCAAACCGTAATTGCCGTTTGCTTGGTCAGAGGTAAAATCAAGAAACCTATGGAAAGGGAAAGAAACGGCGACAAAATGTCCAAACAGAAACGAGATAGAAACCTCTTAGCTTTCACTGGAGCTATTGCTATCGTCATCCTCGCAGTCAATTTCGCCATCGCCGCATTCAAGAGAAGACACAAGAAAAATGGTTCTGTGTACGCTTCAAACTTTAGTTTCTTTTTCTCTTTTGAAATTTTGGTTTTGATTTTGGTCTGTTTGTATCTTTGTTATGATGTTGTCAAATACAGATCTTCAAGGCTCCAATGTTCGCGTCAATTTGTCGGCGTCTGAGATTCTGAAACTAGCAGACAGAATTATTGCCAAGTCAAAAGAAGTCCACGATGCAGTTTCTTCAGTTCCTCTTGACAAGGTATCAAACAAAATTTTAACTTAGTTATCGAGGAAGTACTATGACATTGCAATTTGTCAGTTGTTTTTGTCAATTTCTATTACTGCGACATTTTAACCTTTTGTCAAATAAACGAGCATTCGGCTGTGTAAAAATCAATTGATAATGGTTTAATCAGTTTCGGTTAATATTGTACTGTGTTTAAAATTTAAATACATGGTCGCTCATTGTTTTAGACTGTGTTAAATCGTTCATAAACTCTTGTAGTTAGGCAGGTAGTGGATCTGTTTTCTGCCATTGTTGTGGTGTAATTGAATTGTGGAACTTTTTATTATATTTGTTCTGTTAAAACATGCAGGTCACGTATATGAATGTTATTTCACCCCTAGCAGAGTTGGAGGCACAACAATTTCCGCTGATACAATCTTGTGTGTTTCCGAAGTTGGTGTCCACTTCTGATGATGTGCGTAAAGCTAGTGCTGAAGCGGAGCAGAGAATAGATGCTCACGTTTTGTCTTGCAGGTTTTACTTTTTTATTTCCTTCACTTACTTGCATAGTTGTCACGGTAGAGGGGACTTATAAGAAGTGCAGATGCAACTAGTTATGAACTTTTGTGTATCAATAGATGGAGCAGTTTGATATTTGCTGAATTTAAGTAGTTAGGATAAGAAACATTGACGAACTCAACTGTTTTGACTCCATGTCCATGTTATAATCAAACTAGTACTATATCTATTGTTGTTGGAAGATGGTCAAAACTAAGATTATTGTTGCATTCATTTATAGTTTGGAATTGAACATCTTGCTATTTTGTGCAAGCTGATTAGTAAGCGTGAAGATGTATATCATGCCGTCAAAGCTGTTGCTGCAAATGGAAAATGGATGAGCAGCTAAACGCTACATCCAGTACCTGGTAAGGAGATATTTTTGTATTTTTCTTTTCTCATGTTTGCGTAAACAGCAGAGTAACTAACCTTAGATTATGATGCTATAGCAAGGAACATAGACAGTTTGTTGTTTGATACTCATCTTCTGAAGATTTTTGTTAAGCTGTGTCAGTAGTATACAAATGTTAATTCCTTTCTGATCAGTGACAGGTTAAAGATTTTGAGAGGAATGGATTGAACCTTACTTTAACCAAAAGAGAGGAAGTGCATCGATTGAGAGCTCAAATGGATGAGCTAAGCCTGCGGTATGTTCGAAATTTGAACGATGATTGTACATTTCTTCTCTTCAGTGAGGCTGACCTTGTTGGATTACCTACAGAGTTCCTTAAAGTTGATTTTCTACCCCACTCTTATTAACATTTTTTCTTTTAAATTGTTCTTATCAATATGAAACATCCTAGGATACATTCGAAAGTCGGTGGACTCTTTCTGACCTTTTTTTACAGTAATATTGGTTTCGGTATTTATTTTTGTATCTATTCGTTCATTTATTTACTTGGTGCAACTATTGGTAAAGTCACTTTGAATGATAACTTTGAATCTTTAGTATTTGTCTATATCTACCTAATGTGAATTGAAAATAATATTTGATAGAGGTAAAACCTATAAAAATCTTTAACTTTGAAAATGTGGACAACTGTTATTACTGAACTGTTACTATTGGTGCAAGTAATTAGAGTAATGGCTATGGTAGAAAATAGAAGCAAATGGTTGCTTCAAATATAAAATGTCTTAAGTATGGAATGGCCAAACCAGTGCTGAAAGGGATTATGCTCTCTATGACCCACAATCTATTTCTTGTTGATATGCTTCATCCAATTTATGAAATGAGTAAAACCTGAAGACTTGAATTGTATTTCAATAAATTTCAAGAAAACAATTAATATTCACATAATCCATGCTTCGTCTCTGAATAAATCAGCTGAATCTTCATTTATAATTCTATTTTTTATGATGGAATGAAATTGTCCGTGTGCAGAGTTTAGACAAAGCTGAAAATGGTAAATTCAAGGTGACACTGAGGAGTCATCTCGTTTTGGCTGTACTAGAGCTATGCTAGGTATAGTCTTTTGAGTTGATCAGTGTAATGCCTCGACTACCAGTGGGGCTGTTGTAACTTGTTAATTTTTTCGTTGCAAGGTCTTTCAACCAATTATATTGGAGAAAATCGTAGTTTTACTACTCTCTTCTTGTCATTGTTTTTGCTAGTGATTGAATTAGGTTGAGACTGTAGGTGATTTTTGGCATAGTCTGGCAGCATAATTTGCAATGTTTATTTGAACCTTTGAAGGTTGGAGCAACAAGGAGGTTAGTGGCTGTGGCATATGGGAAGAGATGTGGATCACTCAATTTGTCTGCTTTGGAAAGTTTGGTAAATATTGCATCTTTCATTATCCAGAAACATGGTATCTTTATGCACTAAAAGCTAATAAAATTTTGAACCTTGAATCATTATCAGGCTTGGTTATGATTTGTATTAAGTTGGCACCAAAACCTTCAATCATCCACAAAATATTTCTTTTCACAGATTTTTCTTATTCTAAATGACTTTGTTGATTTACCAATGCTGATAGTTTTTATTGAATTGAGACCTAATCCAGCTCTTAGCACTAAAAATCCTAGTTTTCCAAATGTTATAGAATATGTTGCTGTAGGTCTGGTTGGATTAGAATTTTTTATAACTTTTGATTATTAAAAATCAAAATGTTCCTAAATATTTGTTGTTAACCCTAGTTATAACTTTTTATAACTATTGATTATAAAGGAATAAACTGTTCACTCCTGAAATTCTTGTTAAAATATGTTCAACTGCATTGCTATCTTCTCAGGTTCCTTGCTGTTTTGGCTTTTAATGGAATTCTATGCAAGACATTTGAGATCAATCTTTGCTTCTCCTGATTCAGGTTGAACTGCGCCATAAATTTGCCTGTTTACTCGGCTATTCAAACTATGCAGACTATGCTATTGACCTTCGAATGGCAAAGTCATCGTCAAAGGTTTGTATGATATAATCATTCTCTAGAATAAGATTATGTACAATTTTCTTTTATGATTAATGAGACTGAGATGAGGTTAAAAAGTGATTTTCACATTTTCAGTTTTTATGCAGGCTTGTTTGGAATATTTGGGACCTGTTTGCCTCTTTTTTGATATTACACTAACAATGGAAAACACAGTTTATTTGGGTTAAAAAAATTAACTCTCTGTGCAGCCTTTTCTTTGAGGCTTTATTTAGGATGTGTAACAATTATACAACGAGACTCAGTTGCTCTAAGCATGACATATGAATGGTCAACTGTATTAGACAATGCATCTAATAGCATATTCGATTTCCACCACATTATCTTTGAACTGATATTTATTCGTGATGATGTCCCTGCTCTGTCCAGGTATTTGAGTTTTTAGAGAAAATCTCTTCCAGTTTAACTGACTTGGCGACTAGAGAACTTACAGTGTTGAAAGATTTCAAGGTTAGCATATGCTTGGTCCATTTTTTACCTGTGCCAGGGTTCTTATCACCTCTTATTGTTTTTGGCTGTGATGAGACAACAGAAAAAAGAAGAAGGGGAGCTTCCATTTGGGATTGAGGATCTATTATACTACATTAGAAGGGTTGAGGAACAGCAGTTTGATCTGGATTTTGGAGCTGTTAAGCAGTTCTTTCCTGTCAATTTGGTTCTATCTGGGATCTTGAAAGTATCCCAAGACCTTTTTGGTAACTATATATTTTTTTTAAAAATAAAAGTTAAAATTAAAGATTAGAAGTCTTCCTAATTTCTCCTTCAAGTATGCTTTATGGGGTTCAATCGAAATTTTAATATCATATACTATAGAAAAAGCTGTGTTATCTTTGCTTCATGCAGGTTTAAGATTTGAGGAAGTTGCAGATGCTGAGGTTTGGCACAGTGACATTAGACTCTTCTCAGTTTTCGACCTAAGCTCTAGTGAACTTCTAGGTTACTTGATATATACAAAAGGTATGCTGAGTTCTTTGATGGTTACATTTTTACTCTGTATTTTAATTTTGGTCACTTGTGTGAGTTTTAATAATGCATTATGTTATATGACAGGGAAGGAAAATATGGTCACACATGTGTGGTGGCTCTTCAAAATGGGGCATTATCTTCAACTGGTGCACGACAGGTAACAAATGCAATTCTTATTCCTGTATATATTAACATAGGAATTTCCTGGACAGAAATTTTTTCTTTGATGTGTTACATGGTTGGACTTCTAGAATCATACGAAGTATCTAAAACTCAGTATAAAATATCTATCTGCTCACAGAAAGATTAAAGTAAATTAAAAATTTTGTTTTAAAATCTCCCAGATATTTTAATATATCCCTTTTGAGGCAAAAAAGAGTCATGCTTGGTAATGAAAATTGTAGGAGTAATTTTAATATCATAACTTCTCCATTTTGTCATATTACAACTGTCAATCACCATAATAACTGATATTGCTTAACTACGATCACAATGCTTCCTCCCCAATTGATGACATGGTATTACACTTTCTATGATAAATAAGTTTTAGTTATGATACAACCATGTATGCTGCAGCTACCATACTGCCGCTGCTCATGTGATGGAAATATCTAGTCTCCTCATACTCATTGTTGGACCTTATTTAATGCCTGGTCCTCTTTGTTTGCACATAATGTTTTAATGATTATTTCAATATTTTAACAAAGTTTTCCAATTATGCACACTTAGTTGTTGAAATCCCCTGCTTGGTGCTTTATGATCTGCTTGGAATAGGTTTTCTTGAACTGAAATTGAGATTTTAGATTGTCATCTTCATGTTAAATTAACATGTGACAGATGACCATTGTCCAAACCACAGATTGGCATGTAATTTATTTATTTGCTTCTTTGGCTAGATACCAGTGGCGCTACTGATATCACAAATTCAAAAGGATGTTGTTGGTCATCCAAGTTTATTGAGATTCTCCGAAGTGGTTAACATTTTTCATGAGTTTGGGCATGTGGTATGTTCAGTTTGGTTACTCTACTTTCCATTAATGTATTTTCTTGACTAGTAACTTTACTTTTTTAAAAAATAAGATGTCTTAGCAATACCATTGTTATCCATTAATGAATGGTTTTTGATTATATTGAGCATTTAGGTTCAACATATTTGCAACCATGCATCGTTTGCTAGATTTTCTGGGCTGTGTGTTGATCCTGACTTTGTGGAGATCCCTTCTCTGTTGCTTGAAAACTGGTAAGAGCAATGACTCGCATTTTCTTATTTTAATTAGAGAAATGCCAACTCACCCTGTTATACTTTTGGAGAATTTTAGGTGTTATGAAAGCTTCTCGTTGAAGTTGATATCTGGTTTCCGTCAGGTGACAATTGCTTTTAACATGTTGATGGATTTTTCTTCCATCTTCTACCATGTTCTCTTTTTTCCTTGCCCTGTGTATATGTATGTTGAACATACAATACTATTCTTGAAGTCATATGAACTAGATTGTTAGATGCCTATGTTACACTTTATTAATTGAGATTAACTCTGACACATATCATTATTTATAGGACATCACAAAGCCCATTATGGATGATGTATGTAAATCACTTAAAAGATGGCGATATGCCTTTTCTTCACTTAAATTGAAGCAAGAAATTCTTTACTGTAAGTCTTCTTGTTCTGGTAAATTTCAGTTTATTTTAGTCCCTTGAAAAACCAATTCTGAAGTTCATGTCTAATAACCTTTAACTATTGAGGTGCTTGTTAGTAACTTTTATTTTTTTTAGTAGGTAATGATGTGCGGAATCACTCTACTTTGAGTTTAGCACTTTGGCTGTGCTTACTTGGTTGGACTTGCCAACTTGATGTGCCAAAAAATTTAATGGGTGTATAGACCACCTATTGGTTCCGCATTTCAAGCCATTAAAATGTTTTTCCTCATAAGTCTATTATCTGGAATCTTCAGTGATCATTGATTCTAGATACTTTGCAACACTTTCAATCTGGCCATTGAGAGATGTCTGTTTCCTCATTCTAGTGTGATTAATTTCATTCAAGCTCAAGATAAATTTTCAGTTAGTTAAATTCAGCAGTTTTTGGAATACTCTTAGTAGATTGTCAGCCTCTTGCCAACATAAAGCCAATCTGTGAAGTTCCTTGAATGCATATTCAGAACACTCCATTGCCTGGTTTTCCTGCAAATACGTCCCTTCCTTGGTCTTGCATGTGTTTGTGCAGTTTTGTTTTGGATGGCTATGGCCTTTAATCTCGTACCAAAAAGAGGGGAGGGAAAATGTTTTTAGATGGAATGTTGAAGTATCAGTTACAGTGATCAAGTTAGGCAAGTATTTTCCTCTCTTTGCTCAAAAGAGGCTAATTTTCAGGTATTTTTGATCAAATCATACATTCTGCCGACAATGTCGACATTGTAGAGTTATTCAGGCATCTTCATCCAAAGTTAAATGACTGTTTCCATGGTACCTTTACAGAGGCCTACTTATGGGTTGTATGGCTATTTTAATTTTTTTTTTTTTCCGTATTTCTTAACAGGTGATGTTAGGTTTGCCAATGTTGGATGGAACCAATCCAGCTTCGTGCTTCCCACGTAGTGCTATTGCTTTTGAAGCTGCTTGTTATAGTCACATTTGGAGTGAGTTCTGAGTTACTCCAATTTCTTTATTTCCCCTTGCACACTCTTCTATAAGGCAGCGTGTCGTCTGCGGTTAATTGTGATTATTATTTTTTTCATGAATTATTCGCATTGTTAGTTATCTTGTTTCCTGCTGTCCTATTTTGGGGAATTACTTCCCCGTCAGTTGTGACTCTTGTAAAATTTTTACTAATAAATCAAATGTTATTTACAGGTATTTGCAGCTGATATATTTGCCTCCAAGTTTCGTGATGATTGCTTTTGAACCAATATGTTGGGATGCAGTTTAGGAACAAAGTAAGTTACTTTGATGAAATAAACTTTCTTTATGTTAATTTCTAGCAATAAAAGCCATTTTTCTTCTTTTTTAGTTTCCTAATGGTACAATACTGTTGGAAAAATTTTTGCCTTAATTATTTCTCCCTTAATTACACTCTTTTGCTGTTGCCTGCATTTTTCTTTCGATTTATTGGCAGGTATTGGCTCCAGGGGGATCAAAGGAGCCCATTGAAATTCTTTCAGACTTTCTTGGAAGAGAACCATCAATTCAGGCTTTTGTTGACTGCAGAACTGAATATAGTTTGTGATATAGGAGTTTTTACATCTTTGATGTTCACACCTTTTCTCTCGCTGCTAGATGAATTCACACACTATTCTGCAATTTGGCTGCCAGCAAAATTAGTCTAAAGTTTGCTTCCATTTCTAGAAAGCCTCCAGCCATCAAAATGATTGGTTCTTCGTCATTATTGTAATGACATACTACTGATAGCACCCATGGATTCTTGACGGATGTTTCGGCTAGTTTTGCAGTTCAGATTGCCTCTTAGCCCTCAGGATCCTGCGTCTTAGAATGTTAATTGAATTCTTAAGTCAAAACAATATCCTGCGTCTTTGAATGCTAATTGAATTCTTAAGTCAAAACAATCTTTCATTTCCACAAGTGTAAATGTATTTTTCATTATTTAAAGCCTTGATATTCGGCGTCCTGCTTCATGAATTATGTCAGTTCGTTGCTTCCATCGAAACTGGAAGAAAAGGAAAAGGAAAAGGCAAAAAAAAATCTAGAAGAACATCTATTTAGCTGTCTGTAATGACATGATTCAGCCACGATGGTTTCTTCCATGGAAGGATCGTTCTTCTTAGGATTCTCAAAAGAACAAAAATGTTTTGTCCGAACCAGACATTTTTAACAGCTTACAACAGTAAAAAGGTAAATTATCATCAAGATTCAGAGTTAAGAAGAATCCAATGGAGATGCAAATGCAATTTTCAATCTTGCACCAGAAGAAGATCGTTTTATCCGAAAAGGATTAGGTAAGGGGGTTTGCCATATCAACGGTTTAAACGAGACCCAAAAAATATCAATCATCGACTGGCCAGAAAATCAATTTTGACAGCAGACAATGCATCTCCCAGCTCACTTATGGTGGGAATGAACGGATGGAAGCATAAGTTCTATTATCCATACTATACCATCCATCATTAAAGATACAAAACAGATCTTAGCATATTGCTTTGTATCAAATAAATCTTATGACGTGTAATTATGCCACGCAATTTACATAATCAAATTGGATTCTTTAAATGGGGGGCAGAAGTGTATAATTCGTGCCCTTTTTTAAATAATTCTTGCATTAAAAAGAAAAAGGCAAAAGTAAAGAGTAAGAGGAGGATTAAGGTCAAATAGTGGTGTCCAAACGACGACGTGCAAGAAACCATGTTCTGGTTTCTGGATTCTGGATTCTTGTCCCAGTTTTTTTGTTTGACTTGAATATAAAGAATATCAGAACAGAGTAGGAATTTCAGATATTGAATACTTATCAGAGAAAGAATAAAAGGAAACCAAACACGATATAAAAATTAGTAAAAAATATTTTTGTGAGTCAACAAACAACAACAGGGCAGGGCAGAGGATAACAAAGTTGATTTCTTTTTTTGTGAGTATCGTTCTCACTATAATATTATCATTATTACTATAATTATTGTAATTGTTGCTATTATTATATTGGAGCTCTCTATTTGTTTGCATGTGCTTTATTTGAAATTTTCGTGCACGAGTTTTCCAATTTTGATTTTATTATATTAATTTTGATTTTTCTGTTAAAAGCATGTCCTGATTGTTGCAATTCAGTAATGCAGTGAATGTACCTTGAATTTCCTTCTTTTTTGTTTCTTCTTTTTCCAAGTTGAAGAACAGAGAAGGCAAAGGGAGAGTCGCGTTTAACTCAAAAAGTTGCTGCTGATCTTGGGCTTATAGTGACTTTACTGATCTGGGTTTCTGAATTCTAGTTAAAAAGTTCAAATTTTGGCACCTGGGTTTTGGTTAACAGAGAAGGGTAGTGTATATAAGCTGAGATAAGAGTTTCTGTATTGGTTGATTGAGATTGGAGGAATCTGGGGTTGGTCTGGTTTTTAGGAACATAAGAAATTCAAGGTAGTTTTGTGCCATAAGTTTTCTGATCCTGGGTATTTTATATAGATGGTTGTAAGGGGTGGTTTTGGTTTTGTGTGATGAATTTTCATTAGCATTGGACGGATTCGGCAGAAAATTGACATCTAGTGTTGTGTGTTTGAGCGGGGGTGGGAATTTTGTATTAATGTGAATAATGATCAGACAGATACTAAAGAAGCTTCCTCGAAAGTCTTCTAAGACATCCGATAATCGTGAACATGGTGGAAACTCTGCCACCCATTCAATTGCTTCAACTGGTTCAAGAAGCAGTGATTTGGGGAAAAGTAAAGCTGGGAGTTTGAACATTGTATCTCCGCAGGTGCAAAATTCTGTTTCAGATGTGGTACAAAATTATGGTAACAAAACTCAACATGGTGCGAATTTGAAGTTGAATGGGAATTCAGTGCTTTTTTCTTATGATACATTGCCTGCACTTAGGGATGTTCCAAGTTCAGAGAAGCAAAGCTTATTTATTAAAAAGCTGAACTTGTGTTGTGTTGTTTTTGACTTCACCAACCCAACAAAGAACCTCAAAGAAAAAGAGATCAAGCGACAGACATTGTTAGAATTGGTGGATTTTGTGACTTCTGCTAATGGGAAGTTTAATGAAACTGTTATGCAGGAAGCTATAAAAATGATATCTGCAAATTTGTTTAGAACTCTTACTCCTCAACCTCGAGAGAACAAGGTTGTAGACGGTCTTGATTTAGAGGAAGAGGAGCCTTGTATGGATCCTGCATGGCCTCACTTGCAAATTACATACGAGTTTTTGTTGAGGTTTATTGCATCACCTGAGACAGATGCAAAATTGGCCAAAAGGTTTATAGATCAATCCTTCATTGTTAAGTTACTGGATTTGTTTGACTCTGAAGATCCTAGAGAGAGAGAATACTTGAAAACAATTCTCCACCGCATCTATGGTAAATTTATGGTACATCGCCCATTTATCCGGAAAGTGATAAACAACATCTTTTTTCGATTTATTTTTGAGACTGAGAAGCATAATGGGATTGCTGAACTTCTGGAAATTCTAGGCAGCATAATTAATGGGTTCGCTCTGCCACTGAAAGAAGAACATAAAGTTTTCCTTACTCGGGCTCTAATTCCCTTGCACAAACCAAAGTGCTTAGCAATGTATCATCAACAATTGTCTTACTGCGTTACACAGTTCGTGGAGAAAGACTGCAAGCTTGCAGATACTGTCATAAGGGGTTTATTAAAGTACTGGCCTGTGACAAATAGCTCAAAGGAAGTCATGTTCCTGAATGAATTGGAGGAAGTTTTAGAAGCAACCCAATTACCAGAGTTTCAGCGGTGCATGGTACCCTTGTTTTGGCAAACTGCTCGTTGTTTGAACAGTTTACACTTTCAGGTAGTAAGGTTACGATGTGTAGTTTTACTTTGCTTTTATATGCTTGAATTTTTTGTTTCAGCTTCTCCTTTTATAGGCATCAAACACATTTCAATCACGAAACATGGAATCTTTGTTATGGGTTTTATTTAAATTCTTAATAGTGTCTTTTACCCTCAAAACAGTGAAGTCCTTTTGTTCCTTTTCAAAGGAATTCATTGTTGAAGCTAAAATTCGAAGGCTGAAGTTAATTGACACTAAATTCCTCTTTCATTGATCATTCTTATTAAATTGAAATATTAAAAATCGGAATCCACTTTTCTTGAGCCTTCTGAAATTAGCTACTTCTATAACAAATGAACTGAGCAGTGCAGATAGCATATCATAGGATGATGAAGTGTGCTCCTGTGACAAATTTGGGTGCCATATTACAAAGGCAGTGATATTGTATATGTGCTGATTAACTATTTTTTACTGATGTGGTCATGAAGCAATAAAGGGCAGTCAAGCTGAGTAAAAGTAATAGTTATAAGATGAATCCAATCTATAAGTGTACAGTGTCATAGAAAACTGTATATTTGCCAATAAGATGCCTTTCTGGGATTGTTTTACAAAGGCCAAACAGTGCCATACTGTACAATTATATGAAAACAGCAATTGTAGTGGTGATACACTTTTTCTTGCATCAAAATTGGTGAAATGACCAGACCAAATTTTTAGAGAAAGCTACCAGTAATTTTGTGGACTTGAGATCAGTCTTTCTTTTCAAAGCTTAGTATATTAAAACACTAATTTTCTGCTTAAATAATTTCTATGGGGATTAATAATTCTCCTCGATGTATGATTTAATTATGTCTAATATATTGTGAATATTGCTTTGGTAAGCTGATAGATTCAACTGATCACTGTCCTTGATCTCTGAATCTCTTTTTATGCAATTGATACTTGTTTTTCAGGTAGCAGAGAGAGCTTTGTTTTTGTGGAACAACGATCACATTGAGAACTTAATTATACAAAATCGTAGGGTTATACTTCCCATTATCTTCCCTGCCTTGGAGAAAAATGCCAGAAACCATTGGAATCAGGCTGTCCATAGTTTGACTTTGAATGTCCGCAAGGTTTTCTTTGATCTTGATCCAGAACTGTTCAAAGAATGCTTAGCTAAGTTTAGGGAGGATGACTCCAAGGAAGATGAGATTGAAGCAAGACGTGAAGCCACATGGAAACGTTTAGAAGAACTTGCTGAAGAGAAAACAGCAAGTAATGAGCCACTGCTTGTTCCCGAACGAGTAAAGCCTTTGCCTACTTGAGGTTAGGGAGAGAGATGTTTGTTGATAGTTCCAGTGACAGTTAATATGTTAATTTAGTTGGTAACATTGTTCTGGTGGTATGTTCATGCATTGTTAATTACATACCTACGATGAAAGAAATCGAAGATATGGTGGAAGGAGAAGCCCAGTAAACATGGGGCGAGACTGATCCTTTTATTCATAAGCTTTTACCTTGCACTTAAATACCAATGACCGTAATACCTTCAACGACTATGAGACATCTAAATGTGCATTGGTAGTGCCAAGAGGAACAAGAAGTAAATAAGTTTCTTTGAAAAAAACAGTAAATTAAAGGCTCAGAAACAAATTCATTCATATTTACTTTTGTTGTTCCTTCTCCTCTCCTTTTGTGCCAAAGAACTTGCGTAGAAGATTTAAATAGTGAAAAGAATTTTCTGGGGTTATTGTTGCCTCCTGATCATGAGTTCATGATAATTTCACTCACACATGGGTGGGGGAGGGCATAAATAGGACGGTTGTTAGTAATACTTTCCTAATGCATGCATTGGAGCAACTGTAGAAGCTTAAAGTGTAAGGATCAATTTTGCAAAATGTTTAATGAGCTGACCTGATTGGCCAGAAACTTGTTACATTTGGATATTTTGATAAAATATCTCTGCCTTTTGCTTTTGTTGAAGTAATGCAACTACTCCATTTTCTTTCCAACATCTTTCTTCACTGCATCATCAGTTGCAGGAACTCTGCCGATGATTGCTTTCTGTGATCCTGTGACTGTCTAATTTCAGCTTCTTGAAGTTCTGGCTTGAATTTTCCAGCATTGAATTCATTAGCTTTACATTCATTATGTGGTGGGAATGTTTAGCTGACAGATGATCTTCGCTCTCAACACCACACAGGATTCATGATGATTAACAATCATGAAAGAAATACCCATCTGTGCAATGATGGTCTTCACTAAGAAAAATATTATCCATGAGTTTGTTGTCAATGTTTCTTAAAATAAGAGTGGAAGAGCAGCTAACACTTAAGATAATGTTGATTTGATTCCTTAGCTTCAAGTTTACACTCGCAATGAATGGGTCACAACCTACAGTTTTTGTTTTGAATTTTGATTAGGAAATTTTTTTTGAAAATAATCTTATTTTAGAACCCATTTACATTTATAACTAATTTTAAATCATTCAGATTGAATAATTCAGATTTATAAAATTTAAACAAATTTGTCTTCGCGGTTAATTTATACTTAAACAAAAAATTTAAAGAAATAATTCATTCTCAACAATCTCTTTACAAACTTTAGTGGTTGAACTATTTTTGCCAAAATGAGAAAAAAAAAATTTAAATTTTATTGTTGAAAAAATTGAAATGAGTTTATTACGAAACTAATTTATAAATATATTTATTAATTATTTTAAAAATTTTCTAAAAGAATTAAGATTTTGTAAGTGAGGTGGTGGCAGCTGTGCTTATATCTTGTGCACAAGTTTCTATTTCAGGTATAATTTTTTGTTCAACTATCTTTTAATTTAATTTTTTTTACTTGTTTTTATTTTTTATTTTTTTTGTATTTTAACTAACAAAATTTAACAATTAATATCATATATAACTTAAATAAATTCTAATATTAACCACAATAAATTTTATGCACATATTTATATTAAAATCAATCAAAAATTATTTAAAATTAAAGTACAAAAATTTACTTGTATTTATATTTATCATTGGAATACTTGAATTTTTTACCGATACATAAAATATTAAAATATTAAAAGTGTGGATACTAAAATTTTGAGAGAATTAATTATTTTTATAATGTAAAATAAGTGTGTTATTTTAATTTTTTTATTTAAATATAAATTGGTTACAAGAATAAAATTATTCAAATTTTATAAAATTGATATAATTGATAAGAATAATTCAAGATTGATTATAAATATAAAAAATATATAAAATAAGATTATTTAAAAAAAAATCATTTTAATTATATTCTTAATAGGGTACGAGGCTAAGAGTACACAAGGCGCTCCTATTGAAGTTCACTTTTTTCTTTTATTTCTTTCATTCTTTATTTTATTTTAAGAAAAATAAGCAAAACAAAAACAAGCCGCCTGAACCTTGGAGGCGAGCTACCCTTTATCTAATTGGACCACAGGGAAGCAGTCACTTCAGAAAGTTGGCTTATTTAATTTTGAAATGGGACAGAAAGCAATGGTTAACTAATTGTTTATCCAACGTGAAGGGATTTTCAGTGGAAATTCTTATAATTCATCTGAAATTACTCCGAAGTATAAAAAATTTGGAAAAATAAATTATGGGTTTATTTCATTTATAAAGAGTTTGTGACCATTTGGTAGCCAAAATTGCACTTAGATAATGGGGCATCATCCTATGATTTTAGGACTTGAATTAATAAGCTGTTCGTTCACCTTTAGTTGTGAGACAAACCCTCTTAACTAGTTTGGTGACAGAAAAATGAAAACTGGTTCAAAGTTGAAATGGGATCTTAGCCTTATGTTTTCAATCTTAAAACATTATTAAATCTAAAGATGTAGTAGTAGTAGTAGATGCCGGTCCCCATCACATGACGATGTTTGTTCACATTTTGAAATTGCAAATGTGGTACAGTTGTTGAGACTGATAACTGTGGATAAATAAAGCAAAGCATTTGTAATAAATAAATCTGAACAATTTAAGGTGGTGGCTGTTGTTTTGCTTA
Source organism: Cedrela odorata (assembly GCA_035584115.1). Taxonomy (NCBI): domain Eukaryota; kingdom Viridiplantae; phylum Streptophyta; class Magnoliopsida; order Sapindales; family Meliaceae; genus Cedrela; species Cedrela odorata. The sequence continues at coordinate 9,099,480 of JAXCLQ010000009.1, read as the reverse complement.
CTTTAATTTTCACCCAACTCCCATCTGATCTGATCCTGTCATTCTTATTCATAAATTAAGTACTTGTAGATATTTCCTACTCTAGATCCTCTCTTTGGTCAACCTTTATTTTATGTCTATCTTCTCAAGCTTGGATGTTCCATTTACGGACAGTGAATGTTCTTTCCATCCTAGACCAAGGCGATGCTGCTTTGGTTGGTTTATTATTCTTCGTTCTTTCTCTTATTTTCTTTCTGTGTTCCAAAGTGATAGGAGAAAAAGAAAAAGTAATTAACTAAAGAAAATCTTAGGGAAAGCCTTTCTTGTTCTTACTCTTGCTTGCTAGGCATCTCGTAAGTTTCAAGCTTTTAGTCTACGTAAGTACTAGTCCTAATCATTCTATCCTCTTCTCTTATCATCTGGGTTTTGTTTGCTTCATATTATGTCTTCTCTTCTTTTTGCCTAGTGCTATGTATCTTTCTCACTGTCAAGTTCTCTATTTTTTTTTTTCGTTTGGGTAATTTTTGTAATGTTATTTTGGTGTTTTTGATCGAACCCAGATTCTGAAATCGCTTGTCTCAGCTGGGTTAGCTGCTAATTGTGAGAAAGAATCTCCAGTAGGGAATGAGAAGAGCCAGGAAAACAGGAGCTTCTGGTATGTATAAAGTCGTTACTGGCTATGCTTAATTTGTTAGGTTTTCATTTCTTCATCTGGGTTCTTGAATAAAAGTTAAAGGGTGTCATTTATTTTGTTCTTGAATTTCGTACAGTGGAAGAAAGTTGTCTGATTTTTTAGAGGATGATGTGTCGAAGCAAGTTAAACAGCCGTGATGCTTTCTTAGGTGCTAATGGCTTCATCTGGGGATAGGTTTCTTTATCCAATAATATGAATTATACTATAGGGTCTGCTCATTCTTTGGCTTGAAATGGATTTTATGCGTACGGGTTTTCATCTTTGTTTGTGATGTGGAGGTTCTTGTCTCTCTGATGGACTGGCTTTGGCTTTGAAGTAGCTTCCTTTCTCAGCTGGGTTTATTGAAGGACTTCTGTTGTTTAATGTTTATAATATTTGAGCTATGATCAAGCAGATACTTGGTAGGCTTCCACGGAAGCCATCGAAGTCATCTGAAAATCGCGAATTTGGGGGTTTATCCGCCCCTCCTTCTAATGCTACTAGCAGTTCAACAAGTAGTGATCTTGTGAGTAATAGGGCGTTGCGTTTGGACAATATACCTCTTCCAGGCCCAAATTCTGCTCCAAATTTAGGACATACTCAGGGGAGTAAATTTTCCGAAATTGGAAATCTAAAACTGAATGGAAACACGGTAGCTGCTCCATATGAAACATTGACTGGATTTAGGGATGTTTCAAGCTCTGAAAAGCAAAACTTGCTTATTAGAAAGCTGAATCTATGCTGTGTTGTGTTTGACTTTACTGATCCTACAAAGAACTTGAAAGAAAAGGACATCAAGCGGCAGACATTGCTTGAGCTTGTCGATTATATTACATCTGCAAATGGGAAATTCACAGAGACTGTCATGCAAGAAGTAATAAAGATGGTATCTGTGAATTTGTTTAGGTCACTTGCACCACAACCTCGCGAAAACAAGGTTTTAGAAGCATTTGATCTGGAAGAAGAAGAAACTTTGATGGACCCTGCATGGCCTCATTTGCAAATTGTGTATGAATTCCTTCTGAGGTTTGTTGCATCTCCCGAGACAGATGCTAAGTTGGCTAAAAGGTACATTGATCACTCATTTGTTCTCAAATTGTTAGATCTCTTTGATTCTGAGGATCCCAGGGAGAGGGAGTATCTCAAAACAATTCTACATCGCATCTATGGAAAGTTTATGGTGCATCGCCCATTTATTAGGAAAGCTATCAATAATATCTTCTTCTGTTTTATTTTTGAAACGGAGAAGCATAATGGGATTGTTGAGCTGTTAGAGGTTTTGGGCAGTATAATCAATGGTTTTGCTCTGCCACTTAAAGAAGAACACAGATTGTTCCTTGCACGGGCTCTAATTCCCCTTCACAAACCAAAGTGCCTACCTATGTACCATCAACCGTTATCATATTGCATTTCTCAATTTGTGCAGAAAGACTGCAAGCTTGCAGACACTGTTATAAGGGGTTTGTTGAAGTATTGGCCAATCACCAATAGTTCGAAGGAGGTAATGTTCCTGAGTGAGCTGGAGGAAGTTTTAGAAGCAACTCAACCTGCGGAATTTCAAAGATGTATGGTACCCCTGTTCCGTCAAATCGCATGTTGCTTAAGCAGTTCACACTTTCAGGTAATAAACCATCGAACTTTGATCTTCATATACTTTTACTTTTTCATTTTGCAAGAAATGCGCTTGCTATCTCGAAGCAAGCTGTCAAATATTGGGTCTACTCCACTTGCTTGTTTTTGGTTCTTTTTTGGTTGTAGTTTCACTTTGGAATATTGGAACATGTTCTCATTGTTGTGTTGTGTATTAATTTTGCTTTCAGAAGTGGGAACAAGCGCTTACATATAACCTTTCTTGTCAAATTTAAAAAATATGATTTCCTATTTTCATGTTTGTATATCTTTTGGATTTTTCGGTTGATCAATTTTTTGCTCTATGTATTTCTGTATCACATTTATTAAGGCATGACTATCAATCAGTAGTTTAAAAATTGTTGTCAATCTTTTTGTCACTTTCAACGGTTGTGAGCTCATAACCACAACTGCAACTATGTAATTATGTCTAAATCATCCATATTAATTGACTTTGGCTTGTCTTCTTTGGCAGCTGTATTTATTTCCAGATCTTTGAAAATCTTTTCACTATAGAGGAAGTGCATAATATTAATATGCCATAAAAAATGATCCTGGTGGAATATCAAATCTATTAATGCTAGGATTACATAATATGCAAGTTTGCTGGATCATAATTTTGTAAACATTGAATGGTTATGACAGTTCCTGGCTAGAATGGCAAAATGGAAATTGTGTTTTAACGCTGACCAGGTGGCTGGTATTGAGAATATAAGTTTAAGCCAATAAATTTTGGGGACACTTGGATTACTTAGAAGTTAATAAAGGATCTATACGTGTCAACCTTAATCTGGTTGAGACATTGGAAATAGGTGGGTATCCTTCAAAATAATTGGTTTGATCTAAGGTGTAAACAGAAGAAGTGAAGACACATCTTTCTGTGTGCTGGATCCTCCTTGAAGATCTGGAGTTTCATCCATGGTTTTTAATATCAATGACACTTTTCATGCACATTCCCCTAATAGCTTTCTTATACATAAATGTTTTTTAGTTGATTGGCCACTGCATTAATGTTGCAACCGATGTGCACTTTTTGTGTAGTAGCAGCACTAGTTTTGTGACTGCTGCTTGTTTGTATCATAGCCTTCAATATTTTTTTCCTTATTTTTTATTAAATGTTATATGAATGTAAACCAAACCCCTCCCAACCCTGATGTGATTGAGATTCAAATCCCAGACCCTTGCAAGATCCCAGAAGATTTTACCTACTGAACCAACTAGCACCCAAATCATAGTCTTCAAGTTTAAATATAAGAAATTGCATTTTTTTTTTTTTGCAACCAGTGGTTATTCTTCAACATTTGTAATCTTTGTATGGTGATTTAAAAGATCAGAACAGGATTAGGAAGCAAGAAATTTGGAAAAGAAAATGATGCACAAGTCAATTTCAACAAATTTAAATTTCAGCCACTTTATGCTTGCTTTTTCACAGGTGGGAGAGAGGGCTTTGTATTTGTGGAACAATGATCACATTGAGAGTTTAATCAGACAAAATCGAAAAGTTATACTGCCTGTTATCTTCCCTGCCTTAGAGAAAAATGGTTGTAACCACTGGAATCAGGTGGTCCAGAGCTTGACACATAATGTTCGCAAGATATTCTCTGAAATTGATCCCGAGTTATTTGAGGAGTGCTTGCACAAATTCCAGGAGACCGAAGCTAAAGTGCAGGAGACCAAAACACAACATGATGCCACTTGGAAGCTCATGGAAGAAATTGCTGCTACAAAAGCATCTAGTAGTGAAGCAGTTCTTGTACCTTGCATGATACCTAAGCAAGCATCTTCAAACTAGTAATAAGAAGATATCTTTGTGCAGTTAAAAGGTTGGAATTCTATTGGCTAGTGTGGTAACCCCAGATGGATAATGTGCTTTAAGCGAAAAAATACTTATGGGTTGATATCGTTGCTGCTTATACTCCTAATTTATGGATTGTCAGTAGTCTGCTGGTTGTAACCCGTCAATGCAGCAGCACGGTCCCACTTTCTGTTGTTTGCACACATACCGCCTACTGTTTACTCCCCAAACAGGAGCTATTGCATAACTCCACTTTTCCATTGAGAGAGACCTGTTTTTGTTGTTCTGATGGTTGATATTTTGAAAAGCTCCAGTGAAGGAGCTACCTACAATCACATCTCATTTCCTATGCTGTATTTATATATATACAAATATATATATGTTTATAGATATCCATTTGTTCTTACAAATGAAACCTTTGATTTGTGTGCATTCTTGTATGTACAAATTTGATAGGTGTGATTGGTTTAGTTGGGAATATTATGAATTTTTTGGTGCAGTAGTCTGTCCGTCCTACATATTTGTCCGATAGATTACCTGTATTTCTTGCTTATATTTTTCTTGTGCACCTATACTCTGCCTGAAAAGATCTGTCGAATGCTTTAGCTTTGGATACTTCCTTTTGCTGCCTATATAATAGCATCGAAGACTTTATCTAAATTTCCTGCTAATCATTCCCATTTTAGATAATACTAATGCATGGAAACATTTTCATAGATTGAATGTACTTTCGTTATCCCAGTTGTAGATGCTCTGGGAGGGCTCCTTCAATTCACTATAGCCAGTTTGGAAACTAAGCATTTGTTGTCTCTAAAAGAAGTGATGGGTCCTGGCTTGCGATTTTCTTTTTCATGTGTAGTTTTCTGCAACTGGTTGCAAGGATTTCGGTCTTCAAAGTAGTCAATTTTAGACCTTGATCAACCCAATCAAGTATGAACAAAGAGTTCGTCTGCCCTTAAAAATCATTTTCACCAAACAAACCAGAGTAATCAACTAATCCTGCATTACAAACAGGTTGAAGAAGATTGTAGATGATCTGCTAGATGAAACAAGACTATCGAAAGGATTCTCAGGGTAGGAAACTTGGCTGCCAGAGATGATACTGACACTGATATTGATACGCACATCTATAGCTACAGCAGTGCCAGTGTGTGGATTCCGGATTAGATTAATTGTGATAAGTTGTAAAATGATCGATCTTAAATTTTAATTTCAACTTAAGAGATAATTTACTCTGCAAGTATAACCTACTATGGTGGTCTTAAAGGGTGATTAGTGTCATTTTAGTTCTTCATATATTTTACTTTTTATAGACTATCATTGACGTGCAGGTGGCCAAACCTATCACTATCACAATTAAAAAAGTTTGACAAACATGTCGAGTCTAGAATTAAATTCCAGGCTCAATAATTGATAATAATAGTTTGTTATACACTTTCCCCAATTACAGGCAATCTTGCCGGGTTTGTCCAAGTAATAGATATGCTCTAGATTGCTTTTATTATTTTCTCAATTTTTTAAAAAATTTAACATTGACCGAAACTCACAACGGAACATGTCTACATTATATCTCTATTGTAGTGTTTTAAACTTTTCTGCTCTGTTTCTGTAACAACAACAATTTGCAACAGGCAGAGGCAACAGAGATGAAGCTCCAGATTGTTTCAAAAGAAATCATCAAGCCTTCTTCTCCTACCCCAGTTGATTCCAAAATCTTCAGGCTGTCACTTTTGGACCAGCTTGCTCCTCCGTCTTATGAAACTCTGCTTCTCTTTTATCATTCCGACATAAATAATCATCATCATCTCTCAGTTCCCGACCAGTTAAAGAAATCGTTGTCTAATGCGTTGACTCTCTTTTACCCACTTGCCGGAAGAATCAAGGATAATCTGACAATCGATTGCAGCGACGTATGTGGAGCTGTTTATGTCGAAGCACGAGTCAACTGCAAGCTCTCTGACTTTCTCGAACAACCGGACGGAGAAGCGGCTACAGAATTCATTCCTGCTGGTTTCGAGTCTAAAGATGTCAACGCTGATTATTCTTTATTACTTGTTCAATCCAGCTTCTTCAGTTGCGGCGGTGTTGCAATTTGTGTCTGCCTGTCACACAAGATAGCAGATGCAGCCACGGTAACCACGTTCGTCAAAGCCTGGGCCGCCACTTCTTTCGGTTCCGGTGAAGCAGTAGTTCCGCTGTACAATGCGTCGTCTTTATTCCCACCGAGGGAATTCTCTTCCCTGATGCTACCGGACGTTAACTATACAAAAGACAAGTGCGTTATCAAGAGGTTCGTTTTCGATGCGGCAAAGATTGCCGCTCTGAAGGCCACATCCGCCAGCGCAAGCGTGCAGCAACCAACGCGCGAGGAAGCCGTGACAGCGCTGATTTGGAAATGTGCAACGAACTCATCAAGATCAAACTCAGGTTATTCCAAGCTCTCTGTTTTGTCTCAATCAGTAAACATACGTGAAAAAATTGTCCCTCCCTTGCCTGACAACTCCGTCGGGAACCTTGTCGGGTACTTCGCCGCCCAAAAAGACGAAAGCGATATAGAATTACAGGGCTTGGTTCGTGAGCTAAGGAAAGAGACACAAGATTTCAGCAAAAACTACCTACAAAAACTTCAAAGAGAAGATGCATTGGAAGCCATCACAGAGTATTTCAAAGACGCAATAAGCATTTTAATAAGCCATGACATAGAATTATACCTATGCAGTAATTTGTGTAATTGTTCATTGTACGATATGAACTTCGGGTGGGGAAAACCGACGTGGGTAACAATTCCTGGCTGGAGGGGAGATCACAAGAACGTTGTGGCGTTGATTGAGACAAGAAATGGAGATGGATCAGTTGAAGCTTGGGTGAGTCTAAGGGAAGAAGACATGGGGTTATTCGAACGTGATCAAGAACTGCTTGCTTATGCTTCTGTTAATCCCAGTGTCTTGTTAAAATCTTCCCTTTAAATTTTCAGAATTCCAGACGCGACCGGGTCTTACCCGAAATTGCTTGTGTTTGATTACTGTGTATACACGGTGCCTGTAACAGAGAGAGCCCTGCGTTCCGTTAATTAATAAAGGGTAAAACTATACTTTTAAAAATATAAAATTGTTAATTAATTAATGAAATAAAGTGTTGTTGTAGAATAATGTTCACCTTTCAAAATTTATTTTAAAAGTGTATTTTATATAAATAACTAAATATTTATAAATAGTTGATATCATTAACAAATAATATTAAAAATTATAAAAATAATTTATTATTTATAATTGAACACTAAATTTTTATAATTTTAAATAATTTTATTTATTATGTAAATTATCTAAAATGGTACAATTGGTGATGGGAAAATTTTCAAAATAATTTTATTTTTTAATTCAATCTTACTAAATTAATTAATTTCACTGGTTCTGAATAATTTTACTTTCATATGATTATTTACACATACAATAATAGTTAAATACTAATAAATATTATTTTGTATGATAAAAATTATTACAATTCAGCAGTGAATATACTATTTGTCACTCAATTCAATCTCCAACAATTGTATTTAATGTTAAACAATCTCCAATAACTATAACAATTGAATTTATTATAATTTTCCATCTCAACATCCATAACTGAAAATTAACAAACACAAGATTCTGATACTAATTTGAAACTAACTAAGGCTCTTGTTATTAGAACAAGACAAATATTACAAACTTAAGAACCGAAAGGTTACAAAAAATTAAGGACTGAATGCTAACAAAAACTCAAAACTTGCTAATACTCGACTCGACTCGACTCGACTCTGAATGCCTTCCTACAAACTAGAGACATCCTTATATAGGTATACAAGGAATACTCTAGAATAGTGACTCACCATTCCAATACACTTATACTTATCCTTATCTTACTTTACACCTCACACATATATTATTACAATACTTTATGTTACATTAATGGTCTCATTCACCATTGCTTCTGCTGGGTCTACTATGTCTTCCGCTTTAATCCGTATCCTCGTCAGTTTCATTCCAACAACTGGCTTTTATTTCATCCCACTGTTATTCCAGATCATCAAGATCCAGATCTTGATATTCTGGATTGATCTACTGCAGTGGTTTAACATTTGCCATTGGCCAGGTTGGCCATTCTATCATCATAGGTTTCTGTGGGTTAGGCCATTCGTCTTCAATGCATGGTGGTGATGCTGGTGGGGTAATTTCTTCTTCTCGTCCTTGCTTTCGCAACCACTCATGATAGAGACTTCTCATTTCCATTTCATACTCATCATCACCATGTATTTGTCCAAACCTGATTTGCTCTTTATAATAAAGATCTGAAGTAGTTTTCACACATGGAGATAACGGACTGTGAGTATCATAGCTTGCTGGCTGTTCATAGACTTATGATAAAGCTAATCTTGTTTGTAAGCAACCTCCCCACATTGAATTCACATCATCCTGAGTGTGTTCGTGAATTATTAGTTTGATAAAAGGCATCATTCTTTTTCCATCATTGTCTTTTCCCCAAATGTCTTTCAGCTGGACTGTGACAATGGTGCTGTGGGTAATCTGAAAACCTCCATGCAGCCTTAAGGTAAGGATATCTTCAAATAAAGGACCAAAGAGCGTATCAAACCATCTTCCTTTTGCATATCTTCTGCTTTGATATGGTTCGAATAATATGACAGCAAAATACAAGTTAATCCATAACCAGTATATATAGTAGGCCTTAGGGTTTCCTACACATATCATGTAATGTTCCAAGTTGGTTTCTTCATCGATAACATGATGGAAGAATTTATGAACTTGGAAGACTGTTTCATGCATTTGATGATTGTCAAGCTAAGGATCAAACATCTTATGACAACTTTCTTCAGATGTTGTTCTGTATTCAATTATTGCCATAAGCTTCCATAATCTACTAGTTACCGAATTATGATATTCTGGATAAGTACGAAAATCCGTAAGTAGCTCAAATATCTTCTGCTTAAGCTCTGTTGGTAGACCTTTACAGATTTCTCTGGTGTCATATTCATAAGAATTTTCTTCTTACTTAAACCATATGTTTACATGAAGTGTTTTGAAGCTTGAAGCCATGATAATGGTCTAGAACACTTACCAATCTCAACCATTATCACGGCTTCAAGCTCTTGAACACTTCCTATAAACAGATGGTTTAAGGAAGAAGAAAATTCTTATGAATATGACACTAGAGAAATCTCTAGAGGTCTACCAACAGAGCTTAAGCAGAAGATATTTGAGCTACTTACGAATTTTCATACTTGTCCAGAATATCATAATCCGGTAACTAGTAGATTATGGAGGCTTATGGCAATGATTGAATACAGAACAACATCTGAAGAAAGTTGCTATAAGATCTTTGATCCTCAGCCTGACATTCATCAAATGCATGAAACAGTCTTCCAAATTCATAAATTCTTCCATCATGTTATCGATGAAGAAACCAACTGGGAACATTACATGATATGTGTAGGAAACCCTAAGGCCTACTATATATACTGGTTATGGATTAACTTGTATTTTGCTGTCATATTATTTGAACCATATCGAAACAGAAGATATGCAAAATGAAGATGGTTTGATACGCTCTTTGGTCCTTTATTCGAAAATATCCTTACCTTAAGGCTGCATGGAGGTTTTCAGATAACCCACAGCACCATTGTCATAGTCCAGCTGAAAGACATCTGGGAAAAAGATAATGATGGGAAAAGAATGATGTTTTTTATCAAACCAATAATTCATGAACACACTCAGGATGATGTGAATTCAATGTGGGGAGGTTGCTTACAAGCAAGACTAGCTTTATTAGAAGTCTATGAACAGCCAGTAAGCTATGATACTCACAGTCCGTTATCTCTATGTGTGAAAACTACTCCAGATCTTTATTACAAAAAGCAAATCAGGTTTGGACAAATATATAGTGATGATGAGTATGAAATGGAAATGAAAAGTCTCTATCATGAGCGGTTGCCAAAGCAAGGACGAGAATAAGAAATTACCCCACCAGCATCACTACCATGGATTGAAGACGAATGGCCTAACCCACAGGAACCTATAATGATAGAATCGCCAGCCTGGCCAATGATAGATGTTGAACCACTGCAGCAGATCAATCCAGAAAATCAAGATCTGGATCTTGATGATCATGAACAACAATAGGATGAAATAAAAGCCAGCCGTTTGAATGAAACTGACAATGATACAGATTAAAGAGGAAGGCATAGTGAACCCAGCGAAAGCACTGGTGAATGAGACCATTGATGTAACATAAAGTATTGTATAGTAAAGTGTGTTGTCTTATAGTATAAGTTGTATAAGATAAGGATGATGAGTTATCCAGGAGTGATGTGACATAAAGCATTGTAATAATGTATGTGTGAGGTGTAAAGTAAGATAAAGATAAGTATGAGTGTATTGGAATGGTGAGTCACCATTCTAGAGTATTCCTTGTATGCCTATATATGGATGCATCTAGTTTGTAGGAAGGCATTCAGAGTGGAGTTGAGTCGAGTATTAGCAAGCTTTGAGTGTTTGAGTCTTTGTTAGTATTAAGTGCTTGAGTCTTTGTAATATAATTTTTCAATTCTTAAGTTTGTAATATTTGTCTTGTTCTAATAACAATAGCCTTAGTTAGTTTCAAATTGGTATTAGAGCTTTGTATTCGATCTCCAACAACTATAACAGTTCTCTAACAATCTTCAACAGTTATATCGATTATTAGAAATTAAAACCAAGTCGTTAGAACTATAAACAGTATACTCAGCACTAAGTTACGCCCTAGCCATACAAAATAACGTTTATTTATTTTTAAAAAAAATATTTATGTAAAATAAAATTGTTTAAAATAATTATTTTGATAATATTAAATTAGAGGTGATATTTACGTAAATATAATTAAAGGAGATAGTTTGAAAGGTGAAATATTATCGAATTAAAAAACGTGCGTTGCCTTTGTCACAATAAATGTCGGCAGGACAAAGTGGTGATACGATAGGGGGGTAGGTAGTGCTGAAGTCAGTCAACAAGGGCGGTAGGTTTTGATAACGAAAGGGAATCAAATAAGATCAACAAACGTACACAATTAATAAATTGTTAGAGGTTGATGTGTAAATATTTTTATATTTATTATATAATATTCACACCTTCTTTTTCTTAAAATTTAATTTTTTAATTAAATATTTTTTTAATTATTTTTACAACTTCTGACATAAGGATTGAATATGCAAGCAAATTAATTTTTTAATATTAATATTAAAAAGAAGATAAATAATGTAAATCATGACTTAATTAATGAAATTCAAAATTTTCACTTTTTAAGTCGCTTAAACTACAGCTACAATGTTACTTTTTTTTTTCCTTTAAACTAAACTAATTAAGAAAATTGAATTCGAAAGAAAATACTTAAAATTGTAATAAATTTATTTGATTTTCAAGCGCACTTGTTAATAAATAGTTAAATAGATTATAATTACTATTTTAACATTTTTTTTCTTTTGTATATTATTATATATTTTCATAATATTTATGCTATTATCTACTCTAATACTAATTAATTTTATTTAAAAAAAATTAGACGTAATAAATATAACTAATTTTTTAAATATATATATATATATATATAAAATCATAGTTGAGTTAGTACAATATAATTACTTAAATAGTTAATCGTGTCAATGAGTTCACATATAATTAATTTTACATTCTAACTCGATTATTAATTGTGTTGTACCATGTTATCTATTTAATAATTGTGTTATTTTATGTCAACTTGAACTCGTAAATTTATGTAGATTTTATGTTACGAATCTATGTTAAAAATTATCATTCCTGATTTGAAAGTAATCCCTCCCCAAATTAAAATATTATAGGGATAAAAATAGTCTAACGATATAAAATTTTGAATAATAATATAATAGTATTGATATAAATTTTCGATAGCCGTATGTGATAATAATGGTATTACAATTCAAATATATATAATGTATAATTAGGTTGAATTCGACAACATTAATAGGCAATTGATAACATTTAATTTTCAAGTATATAGTGTTTTATGATTTATTTAATATTAATAGAGGTGACAAATGGGTTGGATCAGCTCATGAATAATGTAGGCCAGTAACGAACTCAAACTTAAAGACATAGACTGATTGTGAGCTAGCCCTTGACTCAAGTGCTCATTTAATTTAATATTTTATTATTATTTATATTATAATTTTATTTTATTTTATTTTTATTATTAATGGATTGATATATAAAACTTGAATGATCAATATATAAAAAAGAAATCGATACATATAATACAATATGTATAATATAATATTTATAATACAACATATTAACATTGACTCCCAGATTGCCCAAAACTATAATACAATATGTATAATATAATATGTATAATACAACATATTAACAGTGACTCCCAGACTGGCCCAAACTATAATACAATATGTATAATATAACATATTAACGTTGACTCGCAAACTGGCCCAAGCCGCAGGCCGAGCCGAGGTGCGCATTTTCCGACCCCTTCCCATCTCTAAATATTAGCACCATAAACAAAATAAAACACTTACTAGGATAAATTGAGAGAACCATAATAAAACAAATCATACTAAACAATCACATACGCGGTATGATCTACAAACTAGAGCATCTGTTTTAAGCAACAAATGCCAGCAACTCCTCGTCAATTTCGAATTTAGCCATGTCTTCTTCTTTCAAATTAATCCATGCTTCAATTCCGTCACCAGATATGGTGTCCATGAAAGCCACTAGATTCTTGAAAGTTAATCTCGCAGAGCCTACCCATACCGGCTTCCCGCAACCAAAATCTGCTTCATACAGAGGAAACCTGCACAAACTTGTGAAGTTCAACGGAACCATCTCTCCTCTGACAAAACTTTCAGCACTATCTACAATGAAATTCAAGTGTTCATTTCCCTCTTGCAGTTTTTTCACGTAGTCTTTGTCTATCTTGCGTAACGAGTCTCTCATTTGGCTGATAAGACCTTCAGGATCAGTTTCCATTGAAGGATATGTCATCGCTATTCGGTAGAGATTCCCGAAAGAATAATCTGGCAGTGGCGGCTCTATTCTCTGACGTAGATTCACTGTATGAACCACCACGTAGAACTTATCAGAGGCTGTTGCTGATCCCTTAGTGGCGGCCTGCACTAAGCGGCTCCATATGAAAGCCGATAAGGCCTCGACGCGAGATGGGCGTCTTTGGTTTTCTAAGCTTTTGCTGTCGGTATATTTTGCTCTGATTTCTTCTATCTTGTGGGCACTAAACACAAACCTTTTTATTGCAATATTCTCCTTTGTGATACCGGTGGCTGGCTCAAACCCTGATATGTTCTTTGGCGGAAAGAGTGTGGCGGATACAAAGTCTACACGCACCATGTCTTTGTCCCCGCGAGAAATGGCTGCCCAACTCTTGAGAAACGTAAAAAATGACAGAGCATCTCCGACCTTGTGGGAAATGCAGACACTGATCCCAATTCCACCGCAGTCAAAAATATTGAATTGGATTCCAGCAGGCAGTTCTTCAGCATCATCTAGTGCAAGTGGGAGTAATTTGTTGTGTTGACCAGGGTCTGAATTTTGAAGAAGGTCTGAAAGTTGAGATTTGACTCGAGCTTTCTTGAATGGTATGCCGTCGTCGTTGCAGTCTACGTAAGTATTGTCTTTAATGCGTCCTGCTAGAGGATAAAAGAAACTTAAGACTTCACATAAGGATTGTTTCAGATGATCATAATGCTTTTCGACATTTCTAAATTCTGTAGTGTTATTCTGATCAGATGGGTAGAAGAGAACCAAAGGGTTGTATACAGGAGGAGAAATTTGATCAAGAAAAGAGAGTTGGTAATGGCGAAGGTGGTGAGGAGTTGGAGAAGATGGTTTGATAGTTTCTGTTGTGATTACTTCAACTTCAAGATTCATCCTCTCGAACAAGTGTCAGTAAATTCCTTTAAGTGAGCTTGACTTTGGATTGCATTCATCTGCAATCAGAGATATATAGAGCTAGCTGCTAATGGAAGATGATTATTAAATCCTTTGTTTAGTGTTAGGTTTAGCTAATTACCAACCACTATTATTCTTATTATTTTTTTTTATTTAAATACACTGCAGTTCCATATCAATTTCGAATTACATCATCAGGGCATGTACATGCGCTTCAAGCAATCCTTTTCTTGAAATGAAGGACAAAATCATGCTGCAAATCTATGCAAATCCACCATCTGTAATATATTGCGTGTGTGTGTGTGTATCATGTTAATTTTATTGCTGTATGAATCAATGTTGCAGTTGTTATCCAAATGCATTTGATAATTAAGCCAATCACGTATTTGTTGGTTAGCATTTGGCGTGTAATTCAGATGAAAGATTTCCCGACTGACAAGTAAAACGAGAAAAGGACGTAGAAAAGAGGAGGTCTACTTACTTCATGTAAAGATGGTGGGTTCTTCATCTTATAAATTTTTTAATGCACAAATTTAGCATACGAAAATCACTTCCTAAAGCTGTAAGTACACGTAACAACCAAACCCCAGGACCAGGCCTATAGGAAAAGCATAGTGTCACGGGCCGACTTTCTCTTAGTTAGAATTTCCGCCCGTACTATACTTACTAGTACATTCTAACTAGCAAGTCAGCCTAAACGAGATTTGCACATAACAAACTCAAGCAGAATGGTTGTCCACAAAAATATAACAACAATAGAAAATAAAAGAAAACAAACTATTATCGTAATCCACCACAATCCAATATTTTATTGATAAATATACGCAAGCGTACAAGCCATCAAAGACGTATAAGTATAGAAGCCAACAATGGTGTACAAGCACACTAGTCAATGTAGCGCACAAGTATACAAACCAACGAAGGCATACAAGCATATAAGCCAACAACGAGGGCGTACAAGCATTGAATAAGCAAGCGTTTTTACATGTCGAGACAATACAACAAGCTAGCCTAATTCATACAAGTAGCCCATTTTAATCTACCCAAAGACGGAGGAGTGCACAGCAATGCCCCCGGAGTGCTGATAGACAAGGCCCTTCTGAGGCATCTAGCCATTCCCTCTAAAGAAGGTTTTGAGACATTACCCGGGTGGCACTAAGAGACATACCACATGTCTTATTTGTTACACCTCTGAATAATGCCCACAGTGAACAGTAACCCGCCCTAACAATGCTTCATTATTTGTGGTCATGGATTTACTAATTGGCCCTGGACAAGCAAATGCGAACGACCTCTTACATATAGCTCTACAACTAACAAGGTACTACAAAAGTTAAGCAATTTGTGAGAACAAAAATGGGTTTTTAAAATGCCTAATTTTTGGCCTAACAAAAATGGGTTTTTAACTTAAATAACTTAATTTTTAAGTCTAATTATATTTATGATCTAATTTAAATTTACTTATATTTATGGCCAAAACACATCATTTATACGTATTTAATCATTTTACCCTTATTTTTTTTCATTTCCCTCCCAAACGAAAGAAATAGTTTCATCGTCCCTCAATCCTCGACAAATTTTCTATTTCACCTCTTGTCTCGACAAATTTCGTCCAGCTTTGCATTTCAAAAACAGTACAAACAACAAGAGGACTCTTCAACGTACGTTCCTCAGCATAATTAGTACGTTTTCTTGCATTCATCTGTGAAATGTGTGTGATTTGAGGTATTTGAGTTTAGTAAAATGTGTAAATAGTGAGTAGTTGAATGCACATTGTTTGTACTAGGCCATGAGATGTGTGATTTTGTGTTGTTAAAATTGGAGAAGACGAAGTTAAAACATCAAGAGGTGACGTTTTAACTTCATCGAGATGCGATGAAATTTCATTGACGGTTGAAGAACTTCTAAGCCTTATTAATCTCGATGAAATTTCATTGCTCTTCGATAAATTTCGTCGAGACTTACATAATGAAATGAATGTAGAAGTTCACACGAAATTCATGGAGACTCAATGAATTTCGTTGAAATATGGAAATGCCTACTGAATATTTCTATGAAATTTATCGAGAGTATGATTGAGTTTTGATGAATTTCATCAAGATAATCAGTAGGCATTTTTAAAATTGACTTGCCTTCTATATATCTCGACAAAATTCATCAAGATATAATTGAGACTCAATGAACTTCATTGAGATATCCAGCAGGCATATTTATTCCGTCTGCCTTGACGAAATTCATCGAGTGACGCTTATATGCCTCTACAAAATTTGTCGAAGGGAATATGTGGCCATTTGTTTTTAATTTTTTTCTAATGTTTTCCACTCTTTTTTGTTGTGATGATGACAAGATCAATGACTACACCAAGAGGCAATGTCAGTAGGTTATTAAAAATAAGAGAAGAAGATTTTTCTCTATTGTTGTTACTTCGTTGTCCTACTTGCAAGTGGTTGAAAAGAAACAACATAAGCTGACTGCGAAACAGCTCAATTTGTTCGCACAATCATGTTTCGGCAGATTTTTACAAATGTAGAAGCTGGTATTCTCAAGGCAGCTTGTACATATTGTATTTCTAAAAGAAGTTGGAGTAATTGTGTAGGAATCAAAACAATAAATGTGGTTCTTAAATTCTGGATGTGTCATTCGGTTTTCCAAGTTCGAATTTGGGCTTATAATAGGCCTAAAATTTGCAACTACCCAACAAGTAATCCTATTCTAGAAAAAAAGAGAAATATTCAGTGTCTGCTCGACAAGTTCTTCCCCGAGGTGATTGAAATTAAGCAATCACAGTTTGATCAGTTATTTGAAGACACAAATTTCAGCACAAAGAATAATCAAGATGCCTTAAAGTTGACCCTTGCTTTCTTCGCGGAGAGATTTTTACTGAGGAGAGACACTTAGGGTAAGGTAGACCCATTTATGCTTCAACTGGTAGATGACTTGAGCAAATTCGAGAGCTGTCCTTGGGGCATAGTCTCGTGGGCGTTGACATATATATTTCTTTCATAAGCATTTGTTGGAAATGCCAAAAAATTTAAGAAGCATCACCAGAAGGATATGAAGCACTTTTATAAGTGATACAATCTAGAAAGGCCTCCGATTGTCTTCTATGTAAGTGTAAATCTTGTGTTTAATTCTGTTAGCTATGTTTGGAGGGTGTCGAAGGTCCCCTTTTGTGTGATATTGTAGGTTGTTGATAAAGACTGAAATTTTCTATATTTGGGAGTGTTATTTTTTTGGATATGTGTAAGTTCAAATTTTTTGGATATGTCCACATTATATGGGAGATTATGATGAAAATTTTCTAACTATAATTATTTTTTTTTTCTAAATATGAATGTACAAGGCAATCCCTATCTGCCGAAGAAAGTATGGCGATTAGACAAATGAAGAGCTACCTCGTGTTTTGATATGAGTAACTAAAAAGAATGGTCACTATGACGACATCAACAAAATAGTTTTCTCGAATTTAAATGTAAGTTTGCGTTAATTATTTAATTTATTTATTAATTAACTTAATTTCACATACAGTCTAACGTGTATAAGTGATATGGTCTTTGTGTGTGTAACCTCCTCCAATCTACAGGCTAGCTCTCTCATATGCAAAAAGCCTCCTCCTTTATGTAGCGAAATTACAGTATATCAAGATAGCACATGGAGCGTACGAGGGTGGCATTATATTATCTCCCTCGAGACCGGCACATAAGGCAACTATTCATACAGATGACGACGAACTAGGAGCTACTCAAATAGAAGTAAGTACAGTTTCATTTTCACATAATTTCATAGTACAGTATCATGTAATCCTAATTGAAAGTTTGTTCCATGTATGCAGGTGTTATCACATCGTGATGAGGCAGCAACACCATATGATCCTCACTGCTCTCCCCCGACCTCCACCAGGCTATCTTTTACAGCATATACTAGACTTAAACACACACCTGCTGGGCCTCAATACATTCACATTGATAAAGTTCTTAAGACAATTGATGTCATGCGAGCATATATAGAGGCTCGATTTGTGTGTCAGGAAGAATAATTTCGCATTGAGATAGCTTTGGTGAGGCAAGAATTCATACAAGAGATGCACTCATTAAGGACCGAGATGCATGGGTGCTTCAAGGTTTTCGCTATTAAAAAACAGATTAACTAATAAATTTGCTTAAATTTTACACTGATAACACCATGTTATGTCATTTTCATAAATGAATCTATTTATACTGTGCAAGATGCTGTGGTAGCGGACAATAAGAGCCTCCCTGACGAAGTTATGGCAGGTGGTGCAGATGGACCTACTACAACTCCTCTGCATCTAAACAAGGTGAACGATAAATTCACCCCCGATTTACATAGCTGATTTGGGATATAGTATAATAAAGGCCTGAAGTTGGCCAGTCCTTTTGTTTACCCGACTAAAACGAGAAAACAGGGGACGATGGGTGAATCTTGCGCAATGGAGTGGTGGATTGCGTTCATGCAATGCGTAGTTCTGATGTCGAGCCAAAGGAGTTGCGTAGGATGACGACCGACCTATCTTAGTACCTGCTCATATTAATAGGTGACAATGGTTTATGGTTGGAGGACGATATAAGTTGCATTTTATATTTTTTTTATTTATCTTTAATGTCATTTACTTAACATATTTTAATAAATCATTATTCACCAATTTACCAGCACATCAATGAGTATTTAGACTTGTTGTGGGAGCAGTAACACAAGAAACCAAATATGATATCGCAGCGATAGACCTTGATAGGCACTTACACATACGTGAGTTTCTTAACCTTTATATGTTAAGCATAATTATATATTTATTATTTACAAAGATCTTTATGAATAACTATAATAATTTATACATTGAACATAGTTATTTTAGAGAGGTATGAAAGAGGATAGAACAGAACGAGGCATGTATAGAGGGCATCGATTGGGGTCAGGAAATTATGTGATATGTCATGGGAGAGATTTTCTATATAGGGACATCACAGAGGGACCGAGACCCTGATATGACGTGCACGTCATGTATGTCCCAATCAATATGGAGCAGAGGCACTAGGTCGTGGCTACAGTTGACTTGCTGAGGCACCGGATCGACGTGAATGATTTATTTCTTGTAACAACCCAAAATGACTTCATGGTGATCCATCTTCAGTGTCTATCTTCCTTTCTGCCCTTTTTGCTACGATAGAGTGGATTCTATGCTGTTAGGCTAAAGGCGTGGCCGTTTGTCACCCGTACAGTGCGCGATGGTGTTCCACAGCAGGATAGTTGCAGGGGTGATTTTAGGGTTTTTGTATCTAAATATATTGAGTTTTTGGGACTGAGTCAAATTTTAAATTTTGGGTTATCAGATGCATCTCATTTGAGGAAGAAGATGACCCTTAATTTATAGTGTCATGAGATATGATAGGTAACTATTAATAAATCATTATATTTATCTTTTTTATGATTTTTAATTAACAAATGTATCGATTAGTTAATAACCATTAACAACATAGATTATCAACAACTATTTAGTCCTGCATATTTAACGAAGTTGTAATCATATGATAATCATTAACAACATAAAACATATAAACACATATGAAGATATATGAGAAAATGGTATTGAATGCCCTTGTGTTTTTTATGATGAATTTTGACAAATTTTTTTATCGAAAGTATAATCATTAACAACATAAATTATCAATAGCTATTTAGTTTTCTATACTAGATATCTCGACAAAATTCATTGAGAGTATAATCATTAACAACATAAATTATCAACAGCTATTTAGTTTTGCATACAGAATATCTCAACAAAATTCATTGAGAGTATAATCGAGCCTCAATGAAATTCATCGAGATGTCCAGTATGCATATGTAGATCTCAATGAATTTCGTCGAGATATACAACATGCGTATCCATTCTAGATATGCATACGGGATATCTCAATGAAATTCATCGAGAGTATAATCGAATCTCAATGAATTTCATTGAGATATTCAGTAGACATATTAATTCTGTCTATCTCAACAAAATTCATTAAGTGTCGCTTGTCTGCCTCGATAAAATTTGTAATGATATCAATTTCACTTGTTAAATGTATATTGAATTATTTGAAAAACTTGATAGTCCAAACTACAATTCAAACTGAAATTATCTAATTTGGATGCAATGACATGGAGTTCTTGCAAGTTTATCGATAATGTTTATACTCATTACACCGAGAATACTTTATCTGTGGTACATCATCGCCAGTAAAATGTTTTCTTTGTACTCGATATCGGCTTGACTCTGGACACTGAATAAGTGGCAATAAAATCGATATTTGTAACTCATCTAAAATAAGTCAATTCTACAGATGTTCAATAGGATGGATTAGATCTGAATAAGTGAGAACAAATGTGTTTGCAACGTAATAATGGGAACAAAGTTGGAGAAGCTGAAATCGTACGTGTCGGGACGCAGTTAGTGCATGTGCATATAAAATTTTATCTAAATCAAATTTTTTACACGTACATGTCTTGCTGTTTAGGTCCACAACAACATCTATTTCTCCATCTTTCTCTTGATACTCAAATCGATTAACATTCCACATTGTCATATTTCTGGTCGCGTTTGTTTGTTTAGTAATTTTTTCCTAAGCCTATTTTGTGAAGAGGGTTTCCACATTCTAAGGTTCATTTCTCCTTTCGTAGAACCACTTTTGCATTAAACTCCTTAAATACTCCACCAACGAAGTAATGGGAAATGTACGTGCATGCCGTAGATTGCATTAAGACATTCAACAATGTTATTGGTCATTATATTATACCTTTTGCCACTGAAATCGTTCGAGATCACCTATGACTTTCTACTTCTTCTTCTAAATATTTGGCTGCTTTAGGGTTAATGCACCTCAACTTTGATATTTGACCATTAAAATCATTAATACGATATGCTTTTACAGTAACAAAGTAGACCTTCATAAATTTATCAGCATCAGTTTTCTTCATTTTAATGAACTTCGCACATGCATTTCTTGAAACATGATAACAATAAATCTTATGCATAGCTTTGAAAAAAAACGATGTTCACTACCTTCTGAATACTTGCATGGCGATTAGAAACGAATACCAAGTCTTATACCTCTTCAATAGCTCTTCGCAGCTTCTACATAAACTATTAACACGAGCCATTATTTTCGTTACCCCCAATACCAAAAACTGGTAAGAATATTTGATCATTCTCATCTTTACAAGCTGCCACAAATAATGTGCCACGATATTTTCTTTTTAAAAATGTGCTGTCAATTGCAACTACCGGTCTAATAGAAGATCGAAACCCACTGATACAACCACCAAGCGCCATAAAAAATAATTAAAATAATTATCAGAATCCTTTTCTATATGCATGATAGTGTCAATATAGGTATACTGCAATACATGATAATATAATGACAATAAATTATATGAATCTGTAGGGTCACCACAAACTAAAGTCAATACTGCTTCTCTAGCACGCCAAACATTTGCAAATGATACAACCACCCTATATTCATTGTGAATATCAGTTTAAATATTTTTTAGTGTATACAATCAGCTGCAGTCTGTAAATTTATTCTTTATAAGATCACCAATAAGCTAAGAATTAGTTTGACGATGACTATTGAACAGTTGGTTTGAGAAATACATGTGCACCTCGTCAATCCACTTCACTTGATAGTACGTGTTCTTGGACATCAATATTGTCCAGACTTTCCATTTACACCTTTCATCAATACATTTAACTTCAAAGCAGTTCGGTGTGGACCAAAAAATCATGAACTAAAAGTTTTATGTTATTGTAAAAAGACTCAAATCCCGATGCAATTTCTTTTTATTTTCATACAATTTTTCGACCACTATTAAACCATCATCCGCAGAACTCAAGAAACAATATGTTGAGAAAGTCACTGGTATAGGAATTTGAGGTAAACACTAAAGCGGATCATAGTATGAGAGACCTGGCTCTTCACAAGCACCAAAATACACTCTAACATTAGGAGAGACTCTTACATTGGGAGGTGATTGATCATTGCAAGCCACGTGCCTTGAATCTTCAGGGACATCATTCATGCTAAGTGTTTAAAATGTTTCATCATTGTCTAAACCTTACTCACACTCACCCTCATAGAAGTCACATGTAACATCATCGATATTTCGCATTGGTGAGTATTGTGCATTCATATTAGTTGCAAGAAGCATGAAACTAACTTGGTTACTACTACTTGAAGAAGCAAACAGATTTATAAATTTTGTTTGTACTTGTCGTACGGATGGTTCTGCATGCTGTACAACGGACGATTATATTGTGGGAGCAACTTTTTTACGATCGAATGTGACAGAAAGGGGCGTAAACCCCCCAAATGTTGATAATTGACTATTAACTTCAATAAAAAAGACAACATCTCTATCATTATCTATATCAGAAAAACCTGAATTAAATGATATTGAAGACAAATAATATCTTTATATTGCTCTTATTTTAATATTGAACTTTACTAGATTTACTCGGAGTAAAGAATACAACCGATTAATGAGTTCTATATATTTTACATTCTAAGCGAATATTTTATCGCCATTATAGATTTCGTTATCATCTACTGAATTATCACAGTACCCTCTAGAGACAATCAATAAGTAAACGTATGCAATTTATAAGCAAAAGATAACAATTATCATAAATAAATATTTTTTTAAAAAAGACTAAAAATCACGAAATTCCTTAAAAAAAAAATTTTTCTCCCCTCGAGGTTTTTCATCGAGGGTGACAAAAAATGTCAATAGGCGATAAAAAAACGTCGATGACCGATAAAAAATGTTGAGATGACATTATTACTCATCTTCTTTGATATATCAAGTAGTATTTTTATGTAAGAAACCAGTATATCATATTTAAAATGAAATAAAATAGGTATAATTATAATTCTTAAACTCTAACATACATTAACTAAACAAACCAAAATCAATATAATGACAACAAAAAATTGATCTCATAAAGCATAGTACTAACCTATACTTATTGAATACAATGTATTGTTTGTTTTATTTTAGTCACTCTAATAGTCGTAATCAAAATCGATTTGAATGCTTACACAAATTTCATTGATAGTTTATCAATGTGATTGGCTAATAATTTCATATTTACTATTTTTATCTTCAAAACGTACAACACTTAATACAAACACCAAAAAAATAAAAAAATAGGAATAAAATGAGTATGAATTTAAGTTGGGCAATTGAGCCCCAAAAATTAGATCATTTGTGTACATAAATTGAGATCATGCATAGATTTAGACAATATAATTTGGGTTTACTTAGAAACATATTGGGCTTTGTTTGTATGTCTTTATCTGAGTTCACTTCGGTTGGGTTTCTGTGTGATCCATTAGGTTTCTTGGATTACATGATATTGGGGCACAGATCTGTGAACCGATATCATATTCATGATTCTGGTCAAGGGGGAAACATCAAGGGGGAAACATGATTTTTTGTTAATTAATTTTATTCATCATTCCAGGTGGCAATCATGTGGCGGCTAACTAATTGGGACCCACGCACGTAATAGACACCGCGATCCAACTAAGCTCCACATCATCTTGCATGGCTGTCAAACCATACAGAATTCTCCCTTGCAAACCGCAGTCAAACGAACAATCACCCGAAGAATCATTTCCGAAGCTTCTTCTCTGATCCGCAGTCAAAGACGCCGTCCGCAATATGAATTGAAGTTTTGAACCTGTCTCTTTCTATCTCCCTCTGTTTCTGTGTCTCGTCAATGACTTCTTCACAATCCAAAAGGCAAAAGTTGAAGCTCCATTAACGCTTCTCAACATCTGTCTCTGAAGAAATGCCAACTTTAGCCGTGAAACTCTACAGTATTTTCTTCAAACTCAACAAGAAACGCCTGCTATACAATCTAAGAACACAAACACAATCATCTCTTCAGAACACCGACCCATATGGTACGACTTGTCGTCCGGACGAATCCGTGGCCGCCAGCAGCCCCACGTTCATTGATGGGGTTGCAACTAAAGATATCCACGTGGACCCCTTTTCTTGTCTCTGCCTACGTATCTTTCTACCTGATACAGTTGTCAACTCCTCATTGGCTGACGCTCATGTTTACAAAGGCTATTCTCCGGTAACAGCGGGGAGGAACTCTTACAAGAAACTGCCTGTCATGTTGCAGTTTCACGGTGGGGGATTTGTGAGTGGAAGCAATGACTCGGTTGCAAACGATGTGTTTTGTAGGAGGATTGCTAAGTTCTGTGACGTGATTGTTGTGGCAGTGGGGTACAGGTTGGCGCCAGAGAGTAGGTATCCAGCGTCGTTTGAGGATGGGCTTAAGGTGTTGAATTGGATGAAGAAGCAGGCTAATTTAGCACAGCTAGGAAATGGAAACGGCGAGAGAGTTCATGGCAAAAGAGAAAAACATGTTTTTGATGAATTTGGTGTGTCAATGCTTGAGCCTTGGTTGGCTGCTCATGGTGATCCCTCAAGGTATTCTTTTGGCCTCTTGGCTTAGCTTAATCTGAGATTGCTTTGTTCTTCAATTTGTGATTTGATGCATTCCTGGTATTGATATGTTGAGGGTTCAAGCAATCAGTCAATCAATCTTATTATGTGGGAATTTTAAGTCTATGTATGACCGAAAGCCAGTAATTGCAATATGCTGTATTTCTTTATGTAATCAAGGAACTTCTAATTTGCTGACAAAAAAAAAAGGGTAATTTCTGTGGTGCCAACAAGGATAGATTGATTTGCAGTAGAACCTCTGATGCTTTGTTCATTTAAAGTTAAAGAGATGCAAAAGAGTTAATGTAAATTCAGTTATAGGGATAACTATGTCAGATGAAAATTCTCAAGGAATATGGGAAATTTAGGAAAGCTTTCAAAGTGATTGTAGCTCTAAAATTAGGAATGGAGCAAGCACAATGTCGATTCTCAATGACCAGAACGCTGGTCTAGGACTGGATAGCAAGAAAATATTTTGTTAAATAGTTGATTGATTTATTCCTAATGTGGTGCCAATAGCGTACTCATAATTCTTGATTGTTCACTTGATCTATGCCAAGTATATGATTGCAGTTTTATTTCATTTTTGGTTTTGTTCTTGCCCTAATTTGCTTATTCTTGTGTTCTTTTCATTTTTTTAAGAACTTGAATAACTTGTCCTGTTATCAGAACAGGTGTGTTCTTCTTGGGGTAAGCAGTGGTGCAAACATAGCGGACTATGTGGCTAGGGAGGCTGTCAAAGCACGAAAGCTTCTGGATCCTGTAAAGGTGGTGGCACAAGTTCTCATGTACCCTTTCTTCATTGGGAGTGTTCCCACAAATTCAGAAATTAAGCTGTCAAATTCCTACTTCTACGACAAGCCTACCTGCTTACAGGCATGGAAACTTTTCCTACCTGAGAAAGAATTCAGCTTGGATCACCCAGCTACCAACCCCCTCATCCCTGGTAGAGAACCACCTCTAAAGCACATGCCGCCAACTCTTACAGTTGTTGCAGAGCATGACTGGATGAGGGATCGAGCCATTGCCTACTCAGAGGAACTGCGGAAGGTTAATGTTGATGCACCGGTTCTTGATTACAAGGATGCTGTGCACGAGTTTGCTACTCTTGATATTCTCCTGCAGACGCCACAAGCCCTTGCTTGTGCAGAGGATATTGCTATATGGGTCAAGAAATATATATCACTACGAGGACACGAGTTTTCATACTAAATACACCAGAAAAGAATGAAAACCAAGCATCATTTTTGTGTGTTGAGGAATAGGCTTCAGGTTACTCCCATCGCATAGACCAATTTACTGGTTGAGACCACCCTGGCAGTACTGTTGTTTTCTTGTAAAGCATTTAGTGTTTGTCTGCTAAAAGCTAGGTTCCATTGAATTTTTGAGAAACATTTAGTGATTGAGGACATTCATTGTTCATATTCTTTACCTGTATAATATATTGTATGTATAATTAAACTGAATAATATTCTTTCCTTCTTAAAATTTACAATTGATTCCAGCAGTTTTCATGTGTGCATTATTCACAAATGCCAAGCTTGTAAGTTGTATCTGTATGGTCTTGAGTTATTCATCAAAACAAGCCAATCAATCTGAAAGTATATTCTGCACTGCTTACCTATATATACGCAGGCAGCCATACATTGGTGTATAGCACCATGAATAAACTAATAATGCACAATAACAGCATCTCAGCAGGCCGGCTAGAATATGCATCTGAGCATTTCATTTTTTTTTCTTTAAGAATTGCGGTTCTAATGCAAGGGAAGACATGAATACGTCCTAATCATTGCCTGCTACAAGACCCAACAAGACAGTATAGTAGTTGCTGATTTTGTGACACATACACAGAAAACAAAATTTTGATAAAGAAAAAATGAAGATGCAGAGTTGCAGACAAAGTAATTTGTGTGTCGACAAGGATTATGTTGCACCATGTTCATCCTGATAAAAGAGAACAATAATAAAATAGAAACAACTAGCATATATACATGAGAGGAATTCTGTAAATAAGAAAATGACAGTCAGGTATGGATAAATCTTCTAAAGTTGACAGAAAAAGAGCCTAGTGTGTCAAGATATTTAACTCTTAGAAGCTCTAGGGATTCCATAAAAAATATGTTTAAAGAATGTACTCCGATTGTTCTATGCTAACATTGTTGCTCTAGACTATGTGTAGTTGTGTAGTTGAAGCAAGACACCTTTTTAGAATGATTTTTTTTCATATTTTGGATTTAAATATATGGCTTGGTTATCATCAGTCATCACCTGAACCAGAAAACACAATAAATAGCCATTGCGCAGCTGATGGGTCTTTCGAGCATTTCTATTGCAAAAATGTTATAAGCAATAGAAGGCTGCATTTATAATGGCGCCTGATTTCCAGCGGCCCCGTGGATTCTATCTTGATGATAAAAGCAATGGGGTTATTGGCCTTGGCCTTGACCTCAACTTCTTAGCCACTGCATTCTATCCGTTCTTCGATGTTTCCACTTTCGAGAACAGTTCTTGCAGCTGGTCCATTTCAGATGAAATACGAGACCAGAAGAGGTTAAAGAAGACACCGGTGACCGATGAATCCAGTGGAAGTAATACTCTCTACAGTGGTGGCAACAGAGGGAGCACTAATAACTTGAATGGCTTGCGGAGACTCCAATTCCGCAATCATATATGGGCTTTCACGCAGAGATACTTAGCAATTGAGGCCATGGAAGAAGCAGCGCTAGCGATGATGGGAGGCGAGGAAACTGAAGTTAAGGATGAAGAGAATGGAGATGGAATGAAACTAGTTCAACAACTCATTGCTTGTGCAGAGGCAGTGGCTTGCCGCGAAAAAGCATATGCTTCAGCTTTACTGGCGGAACTCAGGGCTAAAGTCCTCGTCTTTGGAACATCATTTCAGCGAGTGGCTTCCTGCTTTGTGCAAGGACTTTCTGACCGCCTTGCTCTAGTTCAACCACTTGGAGCAGTTGGAGTCGTAGGCCCGACAACGAAATCAATGGCTGTTACATCAGAGAAAGCTGAAGCCTGAAACCTTGTCTATGAAATTTGCCCACAAATCCAATTCGGTCATTTCATAGCAAATGCATAGATATTGGAAGCCTTCGAGGGAGAGAGTTTAGTTCATGTTGTGGACTTGGGGATGACATTAGGCCTTCCCCATGGCCACCAATGGCGCAGTTTGATGCACAGCCCAGCCAACCGTTCAGGAAAACTACCAAGCCGCTTGAGAATAACTGGCGTTGGAAACAGTACTAAACACCTCCAAACAATTGGAGATGAGTTAAAGCGCTATGCAGAGAGCCTGAAATTGAAGTTCGAATTTTTAATGTTAGAAAAAAGCCTGGAAACCCTGCTAGTCAAAGATATCAATGTGGAGGATGGTTAGGTTCTGGTGATCAATGGCATTCTTCAGCTGCACTGTGTGGTAAAAGAAAACCGAGGAGCATTGATCTCAGTTTTACAAGGATTACACGAACTATCACCAAAGGTGTTAATTCTAGTTGAGCAGGACTCGAGCCATAACGGGCCATTCTTTCTAGGGAGGTTCATGGAGGCATTGCATTACTATTCAGCTATCTTTGATTCCTTAGATGCAATGCTACCCAAGTATGACACGAGACGAGCCAAGATGGACCAGTTCTTCTTTGCAGAGGAGATCAAGAACATAGTGAGCTGTGAGGGGCCATCCAGGTTAGAAAGGCACGAAAGGGTTGACCAATGGCTGGGTTCCAATCAATACCTATCAAGATCATAATTCAGGCCAAGCAGTGGCTAAAGAAGGTCCAGGTTTGCGAGGGGTACACCATCATTGAAGAGAAAGGGTGCTTGGTTCTGGGGTGGAAATCAAAGCCTATCATTGCAGTTTCTTGCTGGAAATAAACTTGATAAACTATGGCTATAGCGGCTCATGACCTCACTGGAACTGGTTGTCAGGAAAACAAGAGAACTTTGTGAAGTTTTCATGTTGATAAGCAATTTGAAATAAAGAAGAATAACCTAATGTGTATGTGGAGTGAGAATTCCACAGCCATTTATGTACATTAAACTTTCTTTTGATTTTCTTCTGCAGTTGAAAGACTTCTGCTCCTGCTTTGTTCTGATTAGATCACCAAGGATACAACTGCCAGCCTATGTATAATCTCAAAAGTACTACACATAACTACACCACAAACAATGAATTGAGACCCGCGTTATACACAACCATCATATGAATGTGAATTGTTAAGCTAGCGTATAAGCAAAAATATGAAAGTGATTGTGATGGAAATTCATGGCTAAGTGCCTTGGACAAAGTGAGTTTTCTCAGCCAAAATTTCGGTTTTAGCATATTTTTCTCGAACACCTTATGATCTTTTCTGCAGTGATGGAAGAAAATAAATACATAAAAAGAAATGGTTTGATTTGCTGGAAAATTCCGAAAATAACTTTTTAGACTTCTATTTATTGATAGAACTAATTCTAATTCAGTTTTGGTTCAATTTCAGGCCATTTGAACGATTTTGCCATCAGAACCAAAAACATGCTACAGTTACCGCACTACAGTATATAATCTTTAAACTCTAAATTTTCATTACTCGCGTCTTGTATATATTATTTTTTTATTTTAATTTCTTTATTTTTTATTTTACAGATTAAATAATATTTCACAAAAAAAATTATTTACTATAAATTTTTAAAAAAAGAAAATATTTTTAAATATAATATATTTATTATGTAAATTTTAAAAATAAAGAAATTAAATGAAAATAAATTAAAAATAATAATTTAAATTTTGTAATTAAATTTAAACAAAAATATATAACTTAATTATTTAGCTAATGAAGTAAAATAAAAATAAAAATTTAATGAAATATTAAATAAATATGTAAAATTTAAAAATAATAATTAATTTTTTATATTTGTTTTTTAAAATTACAATTAAAAATATTTTTTAAAAAAATAATCGTAAAAAAATTACAAAAAAATTGAAAAAAAAGTTTTAAAATATATTTTTTTTAATTTTACTTTATTATTTTAATTGATTTTAAAATAAATTTAAAAAAGGTAAAAAAAAAATAGGTGGGGCCCACCCGAACATATGTGCTCGGGTGGGCCTAACTTGCTTTTTACTTTTTTTAAAAAAAAATTAATTTTTTTTAGTATAAATATAAAATAAATAAAAAAGGTCAATAAATATATAAATAATTTTTGTATAATAATTCACAAAATTAAATTTATTTACTATAAATTTTTTTAAAATAAAATATTTTTAAATATAATATATTTATTATGTAAAATTTAAAAATAATAATTAATTTTTTATATTTGTTTTTTGAAATTACAATTAAAAATATTTATTTTTTAA
>JAXCLQ010000009.1:9051625-9069456 GCA_035584115.1 Cedrela odorata | reverse complement strand
ATCTACAATTCTTGGAGTCTCTCATTCTTTCAGGCGGATCGTTCCTAGAATTCTCCAAAAAAAAACAAAAATGTTTTGTCCGAACGCAACATTCTTAACAACTTATGAGAGTGAAAGAAGTAAATAATCATTCCTCAAGAAGATTCAAAGTTCAAAAGAATCCAATGGAGATGCAATTATGCTGCAGGAAGACTGCTTCGTCCGAAAAAAGACAAATAAGGTGATTTGGCAAGTCAACGGTCTCAAAAAAATTAAGATCAATGGCATCAACTATCTACAAATTCTGTTATCTGTAGCATCCATCGTTAAAGATAGAAAACAGATCTTAGCATCCATTTACATAATAAAGTTGGATTTTTTAAATTAGTGCATGATTCGTGTTTTATTTTTTTAAATAATGGACTAGAGTGCAAAAAAATTTGAATTGTCACATCTTTGTACAAATAAAGGAAGATTAATGTCTGATCGTGGTGTCCAAACGACGTCGTGCAAGAAACCATGTTCTGGTTTTACCGATTCCGGTTTCTGGATTCTTGTCCCAGTTTTTTGTTTGTTTGACTTGATTATGAAGAAGCCAAGAACGAAATTACAGAAATTGAATACTTGTCAGAGAAAGAATAAAGGAAACCAAGCACGATATCAAAATCAATAAAAAAAATATATTTTTGAGAGTCAACAAACAACAACAAGGCAGAGCATAACAAAGTTGAATTCTTTTCTTTGTAAGTATTATTCTCACTATTATATTATCATTATTATTATAATTCTTTGCAATTATTATATTGGAGCTCTCTATTTGCTTTCATGTGCTTTATTTGGAATTTTCGTGCACGAGTATTCCAATTTTGATTTATTACATTTATTTTTTTCTCTTAAAAGCATGTCCTGATTGTTGCAATTCATTAATGCGGTGAATGTACCTTGAATATCCTTGCTTTTTTGTTTTCCTTCCTTTTCCAAGTCGAAGAACAGAGAAGGAAAAGGGAGTTTTGCATTTAACTCAAAAAGTTGCTGCTCATCTTATGCTTATAGTGACTTTACTGATCTGGGTTTCCAAATTCTAGTCCAAAAGTTCAAATTTTGGCACCTGGGTTTGGTTAACAGAGAAGGGTAGAGTATATAAGCTGAGATAAGGGTTTCTGTATTGGTTGATTGTGATTGGAGGAATCTGGGTTTGGTCTGGTTTTTAGGAACATTAGTAATTGGGTCCCTCGTTTGTTTCAAAAAGATAGTTTTGTGCCATAAGTTTTTTGATTCTGGATATTTTATATAGGTGGTCTTAAGGGGTGGTTTTGGTTTTGTGTGCTGAATTTTCATTAGCATTGGGCAGATTCGGCAGAAAATTGACATCTAGTGTTGTGTGTTTGAGCGGGGGTGGGAATTGTGTTTTATGTGAATAATGATCTCAAAGATTCTAAAGAAGCTTCCTCGAAAGTCTTCTAAGACATCCGATAATCGTGAACATGGTGGAATCTCTGCCACCAATTCAATTGCTTCTACTGGTTCAAGAAGCAGTGATTTGGGGAAAAGTAAAGCTGGGAATTTGAACATTGTATCTCTGCAGGTGCATGATTCTGCTTCAGATGCGGTACAAAGTTATGGTAACAAAACTCCACATGGTGTGAATTTGAAGTTGAATGGGAATTCTTTGCTTTCTTCTTATGATACATTGCCTGCGTTTAGGGATGTTCCAAGTTCAGAGAAGCAGAACTTATTTTTAAAAAAGCTGAACTTGTGTTGTGTTGTTTTTGACTTTACTGATCCAACAAAGAACCTCAAAGAAAAAGAGATCAAGCGGCAGACGTTGTTAGAATTGGTGGATTTTGTGACTTCTGCAAATGGGAAGTTTAATGAAACTGTTATGCAGGAAGCTACAAAAATGGTATCTGAAAATTTGTTTAGAACTCTTACTACTCAACCACGAGAGAACAAGGTTGTAAATGGTCTTGATTTAGAAGAAGAGGAGCCTTCTATGGATCCTGCATGGTCTCACTTGCAAATTGTGTATGAGTTTTTATTGAGGTTTGTTGCATCACCTGATACTGATGCAAAATTGGCCAAAAGGTATATAGACCAATCCTTCATTGTTAAGTTGCTGGATTTGTTTGACTCTGAAGATCCTAGAGAGAGAGAATACTTGAAAACAATTCTCCACCGTATCTATGGTAAATTTATGGTACATCGCCCATTCATCAGGAAAGTGATAAGCAACATCTTTTATGAATTTATTTTTGAGACTGAGAAGCATAATGGGATTGCTGAACTTCTGGAGATTCTGGGCAGCATAATTAATGGGTTCGCTCTTCCACTGAAAGTAGAGCATAAAGTTTTCCTTACTCAGGCTCTGATTCCCTTGCACAAACCAAAGTGCTTAGCAATGTACCATCGACAATTGTCGTACTGCATTACACAGTTTGTGGAGAAAGACTGCAAGCTTGCTGATACTGTCATAAGGGGTTTATTAAAGTATTGGCCTGTGACAAATAGCTCAAAGGAAGTCATGTTCCTGAATGAATTGGAGGAAGTCTTGGAAGCGACCCAATTACCAGAGTTTCAGCGGTGCATGGTTCCACTGTTTCGGCAAATTAGTTGTTGTTTGAACAGTTTACACTTTCAGGTAGCAAGATTACAATGCGTGGCTTTGCTTTTATATGCTTGAATTTTTGTTTCAGGTTCTCCTTTTATAGCTATCAAACACATCAATTATGAAACATGCTTGGAATCTTTGTTATGGACTTCATTTAAGTTCCTTTTATGGGGGGAGAGATCTCTGCAACACTATTTTTTCTAATCAATATTTGGAGTATTATTTTTATACACTAGTTTGAGTTTTGATTAAACATTGAACCCTGAACGTCTGTGGTGTTAGTCTTTTCATCTTTTTTTTTTTTTAGTACATTTGGACTTTAGAGTGATGGGAAAATAGTCCATATACTCAGAAAAGGTAGGTCTTAGTAATAAAACAAAAAGTAAATGGGCAATAAGAAAAAATTTTCTAATTCTAAAGAGTGTCTTTTACCCACAAAATGGTGAAATCCTGTTGTTTATCTTATCCTGTTCATGTTTTTACTCTTCTAATATCGTTCCTTTCCAAAGGAACTCATTCTTCAAGCTAAATTGAAATGCCGAAGTTAATTGACACTAAATTCCTCTTTCATCGGTCTTGCTATATAATTGAAATTTTAAAAATCAGAATCTACTTTTCACAAGCCTTCTGAAATTAGTTACTTGTATAGCAAATGCAGATAGCATATCATATGATGTATGACAAATTTGGTTAACAAATTACCAAGGCAGTAATATTGTGTATGTGCTGATTCTCTATTTTTGATGATATGGTTATGAAGTCATAAAGGGCAGTCAAGCTGAGAAAAGTAATTGTTATAAGATGAATCTAACCTATAAGTGTATAGTATCATCGAGAACTGTATATTTAGGCCATAAGATGCCTTTCTGGATAGTTTTACAAAGACCAAACAGTGCCATATTGTAAAATTATATGCAAACAGCAATTGCAGTGGTGATACACTTTTGCTTGGATCAAAATTGGTGAAATGACTAGACCAAATTTTTAGAGAGAGCTACCAGTAATTTCGTTTACTTGAGATCAGTCTTTCTTTTCAAATCTTAGCAAATTAAAACACTAATTTACTGCTTGAATATTTTTCACGGGGATTAATAATTCTCCTTGATGTATGGTTTAAGTATGTCTTAATACATTGTGAATATTGCTTTGGGAAGCTGATAGATTCCATTGATCACTGCCCTTGATCTCTGAATCTCATTTTATGAAATTGATGTTTGTTTTTCAGGTAGCAGAGAGAGCTTTGTTCTTGTGGAACAACGATCACATTGAGAACTTAGTTAAACAAAATCGTAGGGTTATACTTCCCATTATCTTCCCTGCCTTGGAGAAAAATGCCAGAAACCATTGGAATCAGGCTGTCCATAGTTTGACTTTGAATGTCCGCAAGATTTTCTTTGATCTTGATCCAGAGTTGTTCAAAGAATGCTTAGCTAAGTTTAGGGAGGACGAATCCAAGCAAGATGAGATTGAAGGAAGACGTGAAGCCACATGGAAACGTTTAGAAGAACTTGCTGAAGAGAAAGAAGCAAGGAACAAGTCACTGCTTGTTCCCAAAAAGTAAAACCTTCGCCCAGTTCAGGTTAGGGAGAGAGATGTTTGTTGATAGTTCCAAAGACAGTTAATTTTTTAATTTTGATGGTAACATCATTCAAGTGGTACATTCATGCATTGTTAATTACATACATACCATGAATGAAATCCAAGATATGATGGAAGGATAAGCCCAGTAAACGTAGTGAGATTGATCCTTTCGTTCATAAGCCTTTTTACCTTGCACTTATTGATCCTTTTATTCATAAGCTTTTACCTTGCGCACTTAAATACCAATGACCTCGATACTACCTACGACAATGAGACGTCTAAATATGCATTGCTAGTGCGAAGAGGAACAATAAGTAAATAAGTTAAAAGAAAAAAAAAATTAAAACCAGCAAATCAAATGCTTAGAGACATTCAGTTCATTCATATTGACTTTTGTTCTTCCTTCTGCTCTCCTTTTTGTGCTAAAGAACTTGTGTAGAAGATTGAAACTGTGAAAAGAAAATTTTCTAGGGTGATTTTTGCCTCCAGATCATGAGTGCATAATAATTTCTCTCACACATGGATGGAGGAGGGCATAAATAGGAGGGTTATTAGTAGCACTTTCCTTTTAATGTATGTACTGGAGCAACTGTGGAAGCTTAAAGCGTAAGGATCAATTTTGTGAAATGTTTAATGAGCTGACTTGATAGGCCAGAAACTTGTTATATTTGGATATTTTGATAAAATTTCTCTGCCTTCTGCTTTCGTGTATATGAGATGAGATTATGTTGAAGTCATGCAATTACTCCATTTTCTTTCCAGCATCTTTCTTCACTGTATCATCAGTTACAGGAACTCTGCCGATGATTGCTTTCTGTGATCCAGTGACTGTCTAATTCAGCTTCTTGAAGTTCTGGCTTGAATTTTCCAGCATTGAACTCAATAGCTTTACATTCATGTATGTGGTGGGAATGTTTAGCTAACAGATGATCTTTCTTCACTCTCAACTCCACTCAGGATTCTTGATCATTAACATTCATGAAAGAAATACCCATCTGTGCAATGATGATCTTCCACCAAAAATAAAAAGTTATCCATGAGTTTTCATTGTTTCTTAGAATAAGAGTGGAAGAGCAGCTAACACTTAAGCTAATGTTGATTTGATTCCATGCCTTCAACTTTACACTTACAATGATTTGTCGCCACCTACTATTTTTGTTTTGAATTTTTTAATATTCTTCTGAGAGTATGAGTTTGTTTGTGAGCATTTGGTGCATGCTATGATTTTAGGACTTGAATTAATAAGCAGTTCGTTTACCTTTTGTTGTGAGACTAAACCTCCTAAATATTTTGGTGACAGAAAAATGAAAATTGGTTCAAAGGTGAATGGGATCGTAGCCTTATGTTTTTAATCTTATAACATAACTTTCAAGTGAATGTAATTTTAGGAGAGCTATAATAATAGTGACTATAAGATTTTAGCTTAATTTGGTATCTTTTATTTTAAAAAATTGACTTACAATTTTAAACAATATCAAACTGAATACTCCATTGATGTGTATAAAATCACTTACAAATAATTTTATAGTTGATCACACATACCAAAAAAAAAAAATCAAATTATACTTCATAATTTATAAATAAAATAATTGATAAATTAAAAGACAAATAACTCCGGAGTTAATAAGATGGAATTTATTTTAGGGTTAATTTTAAATATTCTCGCATTTATCAACCCAACCATTATTTAGAAAATACTTATCCCATAATTAAATAAAACTTTTTATTTAGCAAATGAAAAAATAAGTATAATAACCAAATTGTTTTACTACTTAAAACATTTTATACAGTTGATGATGGGAGAACATTTTTCGTTATTTCAAAATAATTGTGTAGAATATTTTAAGTAGCTTAATTGTTTTGAAATAACGAAAATATTCTCTCATCATTTGTTAAATAATTTTTTTAAAAAATAAATTTGTCTTTAAACACAAATGTATTTAAGAATATTAACATAATTTTTGTCACTGTAGAAGTAGATGCTTGTCCCCATCAGATGACAATGTTTGTTCACATTCAGAATTTGCAATTGTGGTGGTAAGTTGTTGAGGCTGATGACGTTGGATAAATAAAAGCAAAGCATTTGTAATAATTAAATTTAATCTGTTTAAGGTTGCTGCTGCTGCTGCTGCTGTTGTTGTTGTGTAGTTAACTTCAAATTCAACCCAACTCTGACCTGATCTTATCCAGATGATATTCTTATTCTTATTCAGAAATTAAATACTTAGATAGTTCTTATTTCAGTTCCTTTCTTTTGTCAACCTTTCTTTTATTTTACTTTTGTCTTATTAAGCTTAGATGTTACATTTACTGGCTGTGAATGCAGCACTACCCAAGTCTAGGGGGTTGCTGCTTTGGTCGGTTTATTATTCTTCTCTCTCGTTCTGTTTCTTTCTTTCTTTGTGTCCCAGAGTGATTGGGGAAAA
This sequence comes from Cedrela odorata, assembly GCA_035584115.1. Lineage (NCBI taxonomy): Eukaryota > Viridiplantae > Streptophyta > Magnoliopsida > Sapindales > Meliaceae > Cedrela > Cedrela odorata. The sequence goes on along the minus strand of JAXCLQ010000009.1, from coordinate 9,062,862 downwards.
AGAAAGAGTAATTAACTAAAGAAAATCTTAGGGAAAGCCTTTCCTGTTCTTGCTTGCTAGGCATCTCATAAGTTTCAAGCTTTTAGTCTCTTTAAGTAGTGGTAATACTGATCATTATACTCTCTTCTCTTATCATCTGGGTTTTTTTAGCTTCATATTACGACTTCTCTTCTTTTTTTCTAGTGTTATGTAACTTTCTCACTGTCAAGTTCTCTATTTTTTTTAATTCGTTTGGTTAACTTTTGTAATGTTATTTTGGCGTTTTTGATCGAACCCAGATTCTTAAATCGATTGTCCCAGCTGCTAATTGTGAGAAAAAGCAGGAGGAAGAAGCTCCAGAAGTGAATGAGAAGAGCCTGTAACAGGAGCTTCTGGTGTGTATAAACTCGTTACTGGCTATGCTTAATTTGATAATTTTTCATTTCTGCATCTGGGTTCTTGAATATTAACTCAAAGGGTGTCATTTATTGTTCTTGAATTTCGTACAGTTGAAGAAAGTTGTCTGATTTATTAGAGGATGATGTGTCAAAGCAAGATCAACTGCTCTGATGCTTTCATAGGTGCTAATGGGATATTTGTAATCTTCACCTGGGGATGGGTTTCTTTATCCAGTAATATGAATTATATTATAGGGTCTGCTCATTCTGTAGCTTGAAATGGATTTTATGCATATGGGTTTTCGTCTTTGTTTGTGATGTGGAGGTTCTTGTCTCTCTGATGGAGTGGCTTTGGCTTTGAAGTAGCTTCCATTCTCAGCTGGGCTTATCGAAGGACTTCTGTTGTTCAGTGTTTACAATTTGAGCTATGATCAAGCAGATACTCGGTAGGCTTCCTCGGAAGCCATCCAAGTCAACTGAAAATCGCGAATTTGGGGGTTCATCTGCCCCTCCTTCAAATGCTACTATCAGTTCAACAAGCAGTGATCTTGTAAGTAATAGGCCAGTGAATTCAGACCATATACCTCCTCCAGGCCCTAATTCTGCTTCAAATTTAGGACATACCCTGGGGAGTAAATTTCCTGACATTGGAGATCTAAAACTGAATGGAAGCACGGTAGTTGCTCCATATGAAGCATTGCCTGGATTTAGAGATGTTTCAAGCTCTGAAAAGCAGAACTTGCTTATCAGAAAGCTGAATCTATGCTGTGTTGTGTTTGACTTCACTGATCCTACAAAGAACTTGAAAGAAAAGGATATCAAGCGGCAGACATTGCTTGAGGTTGTTGATTATATTACTTCTGCAAATGGGAAATTCACAGAGACTGTGATGCAAGAAGTTATAAAGATGGTATCTGTGAATTTATTTCGGTCACTTGCGCCACAACCTCATCAGAACAAGGTTTTAGAAGCCTTTGATCTGGAAGAAGAAGAGCCTTTGATGGACCCTGCATGGACTCATTTGCAAATTGTGTATGAATTCCTTCTGAGGTTTGTTGCATCTCCTGAGACAGATGCTAAGGTGGCTAAGAGATACATTGATCACTCGTTTGTTCTCAAGTTGTTAGATCTCTTTGATTCTGAGGATCCCAGAGAGAGGGAGTATCTCAAAACAATTCTACATCGCATCTATGGAAAGTTTATGGTGCATCGCCCATTTATTAGGAAAGCCATCAACAATATCTTCTTCCGTTTTATTTTTGAAACGGAGAAGCATAATGGGATTGCTGAACTGTTAGAGGTTTTGGGCAGTATAATCAATGGTTTTGCTTTGCCACTTAAAGAAGAACACAAATTGTTCCTTGTACGGGCTCTAATTCCCCTTCACAAACCGAAGTGCCTCCCAATGTACCATCAGCCATTATCATACTGCATCGCACAATTTGTGGAGAAAGACTGCAAGCTTGCAGACACTGTTATAAGGGGTTTGTTGAAGTATTGGCCAATCACCAATAGTTCAAAGGAGGTAATGTTCCTAAGTGAGCTGGAGGAAGTTTTAGAAGCAACTCAACCAGTGGAATTTCAAAGATGTATGGTACCCCTGTTCAGTCAAATTGCTCGTTGCTTAAGCAGTTCACACTTTCAGGTAATGAACCATCAAACTTTGATCTTAATGTAGTTTTGCTTTTTCATTTTGCAAGAAATGCACTTGCTATCTTGAAGCAAGCTGTCAAATATTGGGTCTACTTCCACTTACTTGTTTTTGGTTCTTTTTCTGTAGTAGTTTCAGTTTTGAATATTGGAACATGTTCTTCGTGTTGTGTTGAGCATTAATTTTGTTTTAAGAAGTGTGAACAAGGGCTTACATATTACCTTTCTAGTCAAACTTTAAAAATATGATTTCCTATTTTCTTGTTTGCATTTCTTTTGGACTTTTCCTTTGGTCAATTTTTGCTTTATGTATTATCAGATTTAATTACTTCTGTATCACATTTAACAAGGCATGACTATTAGTCAGTAGTTTTAAAATTGTTGTCAATCTTTCTGTCACATTCTATGGTTGTGAGCTCATAACCACAAATGCGACTGTGTAATTATGTCTAAATCATCCATATTAATTGACTCTGGCTTGTCTTCTTTGGCTGCTGTATTTATTTCCAGATCTTTGAAAACCTTTTCACTGTAGAGGAAGTGCATAATATTAATATAGCAGAAAAGAAAAAGATTTTGATCATGATGGTATATCAAATCTATTAATGCTAGGGTTAACATAATATGCAAGTTTGCTGGATTATAGTTTGTAAACATTGAATGGTTACGACAGTTCCTTGCTACGATGGCAAAATGGAAATTATGTGTTTTAATGCTGACCAGGTAGCTGGTTTTGGCACCTGGCAATGTGAAATAATTGAGAAAATGAGTTTGAGTACACTAGGATTACTTTGAAGTCAACAAAGGATCTGTAGTTGTCAACCTTAATCTAATTGAGATATTGGAAATAGGTAGGCATCCTTCCAAATAATTGGTTTGATCTAAGATCTAAACAGAAGAAGTGAAGATGCATCTTTGTGTATGCTGGATCTTCATTGAAGATCTGGAGTTTCGTCCATGTTTTTTAATATCAATGACACTTTTCATCCACATACCCCAAACAACTTTCTTATACTCAAATTTTTTTTTAGTTTACTGGCCACTGCATTAATGTTGCCACTGATAGCACTTATCATGTGTAGCAGCACTAGTTTTGTAACTTATGCTTGTTTGTATCATAGCCTTCAATATTTTTTTTCCTTTTTTTATTATTAAATGTTACATGAAACCAAACCCCTCCCAAGCCTGATGTGATCGAGATTCAAATCCCAGATTTCTTGCAAGATCCTAGGAGATTTTACTTGTTGAATCAACTAGCACCTGAATCATAGTCTTCAAGTTTAAATGTAAGAAATTGCACTTTTTGCAACTGGTGGTTTTTTTCAACATTTTAATCCTGTATGGTTACTTGAAAAGATCAAAACAGGATTAGGAAGTACGAAATTGGGAATTAAAAATGAATGTATAAGGCAATATCAGAAAATATATATATACAGAAAGTTATCCTGGTAGATTATATATATTGTTGCTACTGGGCTTTTAAGTTAAAGGATTGAAATTCCAAAATGCTATGGATGGGGTGTACATGTCATGCTTATTTTATTGGCTTTAAATTTTTCTAAGTTATGGTAGATTATGTGGTCAAGTCTCACAGCACTTGTGCTTTTTAATTACTTAACCAATCTGGCTACAGTTGGCTTGTTTCTTATTTTAGATATGGACAGAGAGAGCTTTATGCTTGCTTTTTCACAGGTGGCAGAGAGGGCTTTGTATTTGTGGAACAATGACCACATTGAGAATTTAATCAGACAAAACCGGAAAGTTATACTGCCCATTATCTTCCCTGGCTTGGAGAAAAATGGTTGTAACCACTGGAATCAGGTGGTTCAGAGCTTGACGCTTAATGTTCGGAAGATATTCTCTGAAATTGATCCCGAGTTATTTGAGGAGTGCTTGCGCAAATTCCAGGAGACTGAAGCTAAAGTGGAGCAAATCAAAACACAACATGATGCCACATGGAAGCGTTTGGAAGAGATTGCTGTGACAAAAGCTGCAAGTAGTGAAGCAGTTCTTGTACCCCGCATGATACCTAAGCAAACCTCTTCAAGCTAGTAAGATGAAGACATCTTTGTGCAGTTAAAAGGTTGCAATTCTGTTGACTAGTGTGGTAACCCCAGATGGATAATGTGTTTTAAGTGAAAAAAATGCTTATGGGTTGATATCCATGCTGCTTATACTACTAATTTTGGATTTTTGGATTGTCAGTACTCTGCTGGTTGTAACCCATCAATGCAGCGACAGAGTCTCACTTTCTGGTGTTTACACAGATTCCATATACTGGTTACTCCACAAACAGAAGCTATTGCATAACTCCACTTTCCCATTGAGAGAGTCGTGGATAGTAATTTTTGCATTCTGATGGTTGATATTTTGAGAAGCCCCGAGAACGAGCTAGCTACAATCACAGGTGATTTTACTTGCTGAACTAGTCAAACTCATTTCGTATGTTGTATTTATATATATATATATATATATATTTATCCATTTGTTCTTACAAATGAAACCTTTGGTTTGTGTGCATTCTTGTATGTACAAATATTGATAGATGTGAATTGGTTTAATTTGGAATGTCATGAATTTTAAGGCACAGTAGTCTCACTCCCACAGATTACCTGTATTTCTTGCTTGTATTTTTCTTGTGCATCTATCATCTGCCTGAAAAGATCTGTCGAATGCTTTAGTTTTGGATACTTTCTTTTGCTGCCCGTGTAATGGCATTGAAGACTTTTCTAAAATTCCTGCTAACCATGCCCATCTTAGATAATACTAATGCACAGAAACATTTTCAAAGATTGAATGTTCATTGGTCATCCCAGTTGTAGCTGTCGGAAGGTTATCAATTCACTGTAGCCACTTTGGAAATTAAACATCTTCCAGCCAATGGGGGAGTAAGCAAATTCATCTTGAAAAGGAGAAGTGATGGGTCCTATCTTGAAATTTCTTTGTTTTAATTTATGGGGTGAGACAGTGTGTGAAAATATAAAAATAAATAATTAAATTAAATTAATTATGAATATTATTCTAACTAAATACATTTTATAATTTATTAAATATTTTTTAATATTCATAAATAAAAATATAATTTTTATTTATGAAGTATTTTTATTATAAATTATTATTTATTAAGTTCTTTTTTATAATAATTTCGATAAGATGACTTGTACACTAAGTGATCATAGTAATTCCCTGTTTAATTGTAAAATTTTTTAAACTAGTCATGTTTATAAATTAATTTATTAAAATAGTCACCTTTATAGTTTATTTATGAAACAAATTCAAAAAATTGAATTTGGTTGAAAATATTTTTCATTCTAAAAAAATTAAACAAATTTTACTTTTTTTTCTTTTGTTGAATGGACCTAAACTTTGAAATTACTGAATAATAATAAAATATTTTAAAATCTTGCATAATCAGACCCGTGAATTATGGGTGATAGTTCGAGTTATTGTATCAAAAAAGATAAATTTGAATTTAACTCATTTAATAATCGTGTCAAGAAATAAAAATCTTAGCTTAACATGATTTTTAAATGATTAAACGAATTATAATCGTGTTATTCATTTAATATTTAATATTTTAATAATATTTTTTTAAATACTAATCATTTTTATTCTAAATACCTTTTAAAAATAGATAAATATAACTATAAATTTTTTAAAATGAAAAAATTAAAAAAAAATAAATTTATTAAATTATAAATGAGTTAACACAATATAATTACTCGAATAATTAATCATATCATAAATGGTTCATGTATCAAAAATTCTAAATTATAATCCGACATAATTATTAATCGTGTCGTATCGTGTCACCTGTTTAATAATCATGTCATTTTATCTCAATTCAAATTTACAAATTAAATGTTGTGTTTATGTCGAGTTGATAGGTCATATTAAAAATTGTCATCCTTATCGTGAGTGTAGTATATTTGAGTACCAATATATAAGAAATTGAATTATGTTATGATAATTTGTTAATTACCAAACTTTTAAATGGCCCTAAATTTAAATATTTAATGGACCCTCAAACTTTTACAATTGATGAATAATGCCTAAAAATTTTAAAATTATGCATATTAGTTCCAATCAAATAGGAGTGTTCAAAACAAGTTTCGATTTTAGTTTTACATGGAACCGGAATCTACCATAAACAAATTTGGTTTTTAAATTTTGGAACCGAAACCTATCTTGTTAAATAGGATACCCTATTTTTTTTTTTTCCGATTCGATTGCGGTTCAAAAATAGAGTACCCTGTTTATCAAATATGCATATTAGGAATTACTATTACTTAAGGCTATAATTTAAAAAGTGATTTACACAAGTTTATGGGCTATTATACAATCAGATTACTTAGCATTCTAGGTAAATGATAAATACATGGAGCAAAAGCTACTTACATCTTCATCATCAATAACTTCTCTTAGAACAGTAATTGAAACCGAAGCAAGACCCAACTCAGTTTGATAGACTTTCTGTATTTCTTCTGCCACAGCCTGAGCCAATGACTCCTGGATTAAAACAAAGGAAATACAATAGTTCACTATCAGAAAGAATAACATAGGCGGGCAACATATGTAAGAATCAAACATTAAGAACTTACTTGATGACTTTCAAATGAAGGATTGTATGAACATCCTGGAGCCTCGACTTCTACTGCAGGAATAACTGAAGGTTTTGGGACTTGTCAACTAGAATATTATCAACTAAGGCCCATTTTTTTAACTTAAAAGAGTACCACACAAGATCTTAAAAGTTCATTCAAACAATGTTCTGCTGATTTGAACATTGCCTCTATGATTTGAAACCAACTGAGTTCAGGGCATGCAGCAACAAGATAAGAATTTTTTTTGAAAAAAACATTGTCATTCCTACAATGCATGCTCATGCTCATAAGTCATAAGCAATACAATTGTAGAACATCATTTCTGTGTACATAAGTAATTGCAATTGCATTCAAACTGGCATAAATGACAGTTTACCTTTTCTGGGTGGTCATCTTCACCTGCAAGAGTGCCAAGGGTAACTTATCAATTATCAAACACTTCATCTAAGTAAGAACCAATCAAAATATTGAAACCATAGATGTCTTAACACCTTAATTTGCCCATATGTCAACCATGCTAGAAGCAAAAGCACCATCACCCTAAGAAAATAAATTGAAAACACAAAATTAAAACATACAAGAAAACATTTTATAACTGCTCACCTTGACACCATCTTCAGTTACATCCATTTCTTTCACAACATCTTTATTCTTTTTCTTGGATTTCTTCATCTTTGACTTTGACATTTCAATAAGATGAATTAGAAAGCAATTCTATTTTTCAATCTCTTGGTCCTTCAGATTTCTCTTAGTTTTTAGGATCACATGTTAAGACTATAATTACTGTTAGTACATTACCTAATAACATAAGCTTTTGCATACCCACAAACCTATACATATGTGAACATAGTTTAACACATAGATTTAATCTAATTTGTTAAAAACGAAAAATAAAGAACTTAAATAGTTTTAGTTGAAGAACAACTTATGTTACTGTTCGTACATTACCTAATAACTTAAGCTGAGTGTCATGATATCATACTAAGTATATGAAATCCCAAATTGCATTGACTATTTTTGTAAGTATTACAGCACACAAGTTTGAAAGAAGCTAACATAATAATAACAACTCAAGGGGTAAGACAAAATAAACTACATAAACACAAAATAAGCTCTAAAATTACCCAAAAGCATGTCCCTCCAGAATCATCCAAATTCAATTTAAACCCTAAACCCTAATTAAACAAATTATTCTAAAGAACCAAACAACACACAATTGTTTAAAAAGCAAACCCTAACGCATAAACAAAATTACCAAAAATTTCACAAAAACGATCAAATTGAAATACACAACACAAAACGAATATCCAGAAATCAAAGAAAGCCCAAAATTCATAAAAGCTGAAGCAGAAGAGAAAATCAAGGGGATTTTAACGCATTTGTAATGGGAAAGTTAGAGCTTGAATTCTAGTACGATTTAGGGAACTAAAGATAATATTTTTAAATTATTTATAAACTGAAACATGGCTTTATGCTTAGATTGAAATCGCTTCGCAAGGGAGAAAAAGAAGAAGCAGCCAGCAAGCATATGGTGCTAACAACGGATTGAAACCAACTAATACAAAAATAAAAAGAATAACAACCCAATTCAATTACTCACCCGACTAGTTAATTTTCGATAAGCCGCTTTAATTTCTTTGCTATTGGCATATTATCACCATGGAATTTCGCTTGGGTTTGAAGGATTGGAGGAGACGGGAAAGAAAAGTGAAGTACGATTTGCGAAGAGAAGAGAGCAGAATTGGGTAAGATTTTTACTTTTTATTTTAATTTTTCTATTCTGGTCGGATCGAATTTGGGTTAGGCGGGTTGAGTTCGATTCTTAGGTTCGGTTTAGTTCCATAATATAGAGAACTGGAACTGGACATAAATAAAATAGTTTTCTATTTTTAATACCGGAATCAGACTAAAATAAACTAGTTCTGGGTCAATAACCGAACCGATCGATCCTATTTTACAAGGTTCCTGATCAATCCGAAATCTTTAAACACCCCAACAATTAAAGTGTGTTCAACAACAAAGTTCCCTACAATTAAAGTGCGTTGAACAACAGAGTTATTATACCAATACGCAAGATTTTAAAATAATTTATTATTATTTATTAATTCTATAAGTACGAGCAATCATTCAAAATTCTTAAAGTTAGGTACGATCAAACTCAGTTTGGATCACAAGTTTTTATCTTCCCACTAGGTAGTGCTTGAAAGTACGAAATTTTTATTTTCCCACTAGATAGTGCTTGAAAGTACGAATTTGTTGGAGCAAATGGCCTTGCTTGGAAGTGGAAAATTTCCCCACTTTTGAGCATATGGGCGTGCTTGAAAGTGGAAGTCTTTTGTTATGGGGTATTTTTGTTCAATTATGTACTCTTGATTTGTTTGATAAATGAATTATTAAAGTAATTAATTTTGGAAAATAAATTATAAAAGTTTCTTTTTTTTTTTAATTTGAAGAGATACAATGATGGTAGTCAAGTGGTGGGTCTCACACCATTTGTTCTAAACTTATTTTATTTGCTAATTAAACTAAAAATAATCCAAATCCCAACCCCAATCCAATATACCAAACAAATGTGTCCATTCCACTTTAATTAGTACGGATTCTTGTCAAAAATCGTGGGCCGGTTACAAAGCGTCAATGCTTTGGCCAAACGAAGGTAATTATAAAATTCCAGACTCAATAATTGATAATAATAGCCGATCATAGCCAATATGGCCAGGTTTTTCAAAAGTTTGTAGATGCTTTTATTAATTTACTCGATATTTTGCCTTCTCGTGAACCACGAACTTGAAAAGTCTCTGCTTTCTAATTTAAAATTGACCTGCATTATCTCTGAAATGTTTTAAACTTTCTGCTCTGATTCTGTGACAACAAACAATTTGGATTGTATGTGAATCAACAGGCAAAGGAAACAGAGATGAAGCTTCAGATTATTTCAAAAGAAGTCATTAAGCCTTCTTCTCCAACCCCAGTTGATTTCAAAATTTTCAGGCTGTCACTTTTGGATCAGCTTGCTCCTCCGTCTTATGAAACTCTGCTTCTCTTTTATCATTGCGACATAAATGATCATCATCTCTCAGTTTCTGACCGATCCCACCAGTTAAAGAAATCACTGTCTGATGCATTGACTCGCTTTTACCCTCTTGCCGGAAGAATAAAAGATAATCTGACAATCGACTGCAGCGATCATGGAGCTGTTTATATCCAAGCACGAGTCAACTGCCGGCTCTCTGACTTTCTCGAACAACCAGATGGAGAAGCGGCTACACAATTTATTCCCGCTGAGTTTGAATCAAAACAAGTCGACGCATATTATTCTTTACTGCTTGTTCAAACCAGCTTCTTCAGGTGCGGCAATTTTGCAATCGGTGTCTGCCTGTCACACAAGATAGCAGATGCAGCCACGGTAACCACGTTCGTCAAAATCTGGGCTGCCACTTCTCTCGGTTCCGGCGAAGCAGTGGTTCCGTTGTACGAGGCGTCGTCTTTATTCCCACCAAGGGAATTCTCTTCCTTGAGGCTACCGGATGTTAACTATACAAAAGACAAGTGCGTTATCAAGAGATTCGTTTTCGACACGGAAAAGATTGCCGCCCTCAAGGCCACTTCCGCCAGCGCAAGCGTGCAGCAACCAACGCGTGAGGAAGCCGTGACTGCTCTGATTTGGAAATGCGCAACCAACGCATCAAGATCAAACTCAGGTTATTCCAAGCTTTCTGTTTTGTCTCAATCAGTAAACATACGTGAAAAGATTGTCCCTCCCTTGCCTGATAACTTCGTCGGGAACCTTGTCGGGTACTTCGCCGCACAAAAAGACGAAAGCGATATAGAATTACCAGGCTTGGTTCGTGAGCTAAGGAAAGAGACACAAGATTTCAGCAAAAACTACATACAAAAACTCCAAGAAGAAGATGCATTGGAAGCGATCACAGAGCATTTCAAAGACGCAGTAAGCATTCTGATAAGCCATGACATAGAATTGTACATATGCAGTAACTTGCGTGATAGGTCAGTGTACAATATGAATTTCGGGTGGGGAAAACCGACGTGGGTGACAATTCCTGGCGGCAGGGGAGATCAAAAGAACGTTGTGGCGTTGATTGAGACAAGAAAGGGAGATGGATCAGTTGAAGCTTGGGTGAGTCTGAGGGAAGAAGATATGGGATTGTTCGAACGTGATCAAGAGCTGCTTGCTTATGCTTCTGTTAATCCCAGTGTCGTGTTAAAATCTTTCCTGTAGAATTTTCAGAATTCAGGGCAGAGCTGGGCTGGCTTTTACCAGAAATTGCTTGTTTTCTTACTGTGTGTACCCGGGCATTGTAACAGGGAGTGCCGTGTGTTAAGGGTAAAATTTTAAAATAATTATATCTTAAAATATTCTTATTATATTAATCAAATTTATAAAATTTAAATAATTTTACCTTCACATCCACTTAATATAAAAATCCGTTATCTAAATATCTACAGTGCACTGTGAAAACCGCACGAGCACTATCTAGTAAATCTGCATGAACGCGGTATCTGCTATCTTGTATCTACGATGCCTATTACAAAACCGATGATACAGTGTACTCGAGGGATTTGCATGAGCACACTACATTATTTA
>JAXCLQ010000009.1:9027952-9051525 GCA_035584115.1 Cedrela odorata | reverse complement strand
TTGTATCTACGATGCCTATTACAAAACCGATGATACAGTGTACTCGAGGGATTTGCATGAGCACACTACATTATTTATTTATTTTTTAAAATATTTTTTCATTAACAATTTTATAAAAATTTTATTATAAATAAATTTAATTTAAGTACTTATTTTTTATTACATATATTTACGATATATCTGTGAAATTTGCATGAGTGCGCTACATTCTTAATTTTTAAATTTTTTTTTTGTTAATAATTTTATAAAAATTTTATTATAAATAAATTTAATGGTCTTTCATTCTTTATTTTTTAAAATATATTTTTTTTAATAATTTTATGAAAAATTTATTATAAATAAAATCAATGGCATTACATTGTTTATTTATTTTTTATTTTTTAAAATTTTTTATTAACAATTTTATAAAAATTTTATTTAATAATTTTATAAAAATTTTATTATAAATAAATTTAATTTCAGCACTTAAATAAAATAAAAAAATATGATTAAAAGTAGGAGACAGTATAGTTAATTGAGCTGCAATAATTTTTATCATTTAAATTAATATTTAATAGTATTTATCTATTATTTAATATTGTTTTAAGTGTAAAATGGTCTATAAAGATAAACTTGTACAAAATTTATGAAAATGATCAAAATTGTTTGAGAGTTGATCATTCACATAAAAAAAAATCCCCAAAAGAAGGTCAGTTTAAAAATTTAAGAATAATTTGTTCTTCTATTTGCGACTTTGATGCACTTCTGGTATATTTATGTGTCGAAGGTTCAAGCAATAAGTTATTTAATATTATTATGTGGGAATTTAAGTCTTATGTATGACCCAAAACCAGTAATTGAAGTATGCATTATTCATAATGTAACCAAGGAACTTCCTAATTTGCTGAAAAAAAGAAGTAATATCTATGGCGCCAACAAGGATAGATTGATTTACAGTAGAACCTCTGAGAGTACTCTGTTCTAGCTACAGAAGAATTGTCTGCTTTGTTCATTAAAGTTGAAGAGTTGCAAAATAGTGAATGTAAATTCAGTTGTAGGGATAAGCATGTCAGATGAAAGTTCGTAAGGAATATAAGAGATTTAGCAAAGCTTTCCAAGTGATTGTAGCACTAAAAAATAGGAATGAAACACGCACAATGTTGATTTTCAATGATGAGAATGCTTGTCTAGAAACTAATAGTCTAAGAAAATGTTATGTAATATAGTTGATTGAATTATTCCTAATGAAGTGCGAATAGCGTATTGATTGTTCAATTGATCTGTGCCAAGTAAATGATTGCAGTTTAATTTCACTTTTGGTTTTGCTCGTCTTAATTTCCTTATTCCTTGTGTTCTTTTCCTTTTTTTTAGAACTTGAATAACTTGTCCTGTTATCAGAACAGGTGTGTTCTTCTTGGGTTAAGCAGTGGTGCAAACATAGCAGACTGGCTAGGAAGGCTGTAGAAGCTGGAAAGCTTTTGAATCCTTTTAAGGCGGTGGCACAAGTTCTCATGTACCCTTTTTTCATTGGGAGTGTTCCCACAAATTCTGAATTTAAGCTGTCAAATTTCTACTTCTACGACAAGGCTACCTGCTTACAGGCATGGAAATTTTTCCTACCTGAGAAAGAATTCGACCTGGATCACCCAGCTGCCAACCCCCTCACCCCTGGTAGAGAACCACCTCTAAAGCACATGCCGCCAACTCTTGCAGTTGTTGCAGAGCATGACTGGATGAGGGATCGAGCCATTACCTACTCAGAGGAACTGCGGAAGGTTAACGTTGATGCACCAGTTCTTGATTACATGGATGCTGTGCATGAGTTTGCTACTCTTGATTTTCTCCTGCACACACCATCTGCCCTTGCTTATGCAGAGGATATTGCTATATGGGTCAAGAAATACATATCATAAAGACGCCATGAGTTTTCGTACTAGATACATCAGAAAAGAAGGAAAACAGACATCATTTTTGTGTGTTGAGGAATAGGTTTCGGGTTACTCCCATCACATTGACCAATTTTACTGGTTGAGAGCCTGGCAATGCTGTTGTTTTCTTGTAAGGCATTTAGTGTTTTTCTGCTAACAGCTAGATTCCAGTGAATATTTGAGAAACATTTAGTGATTGAGAACATTCATTTGTTCATATTCTTTACCTGTATAATATATTGTATATAGAATTAAACTGAATAAAATTCATTCCTTAAAATTTACAACTGATTCCAGCAATTTTCATGTGTGCATTACTCGCAAATGCCCTAGCTTTTAAGTTGTATCTGCGTAGTCTTGAGTTATTCATTAGAACAAACCAATCAATCTGAAAGTATATTCTGCACTTCTTACCTATAAATATACACATGCATCCATACATCGGTGTATAGCACCATGAATAAACTAATAATTCATAATAGCAGCATCTAAGCTGGCCGGCTAGAATATGCATTTGGCATTTCTTTTTTTATATTCACTAAGAATTGCAGTTCTAATACAAGTGAATACATCCTAATCATTGCCTACTAGAAGTCCCAACAAGACGATATAGTAGTTGCCGATTGTGGCACATACACTGAAAACAAAAATTTGATAAATAAAAAATGAGGAAGCAGAATTGCAGACAATTGTAGTTTGTGTCTCGACAAGGGTTATGTTGCACCATGTTCATCCTGTTCTAAGAGAACAAAAATAACATATAAACAACTGAGAGGAATTCTGCAAATCAGAAAAAGTCAGTCAGGTATGGATAAGTCTTCTAAAGTTGACAGAAAAAGAGCCTAGTGTGTCAAGATATTTAACTCTCCGAAGCTCTAGGGATTCCATAAAAACAATTTGAAAGAATGTTCTCCGATTGCTCTATGCCAACATTGTTGCTCTAGACTATGTGTAGTTGTCTAGTTGATGCAAGACACCTTTTTAAAATGATTTCCTTTTTCATATTTTTTTGTTTCTTGGATTTAAATATATGGCTTTGTTATCATCATCAGAACAAGAAAGCACAATAAATAGCCATTGCGCAGCTGATGGGTCTTTTGAGCATTTCTATCGCAAAAATGTTCTAAGCAATACAAGGCTACATTTATAATGGCGCCTGGTTACCATTGGCCCCGTGGATTCTATCTTGATGATAAAAACAATGAGGTTATTGGCCTTGACCTCAACTCCTCAGCCACTGCTTTCTATCCGTTCTTCGATGTTTCCACTTTGGAGAACAGTTCTTGCAGCTGGTACTTTACAGATGAAACACGGGACCAGAAGAGGTTAAAGAAGACACGGGAGACCGATGAATCCAGTGGGAGTAGTAGTAGTCTCTACAGTGGTGGTAACATTGGTAGTACTAATAGCTTGAATTGCCAGCCGAGACTCCAATTCCGGGATCATATATGGGCGTACACGCAGAGATTCTTGGCAATTGAGGCCATGGAAGAAGCATCGCTAGCAATGATGGGAGGTGAGGAAACTGAAGTTAAGGATGTAGGGAATGGAGATGGAATGGAACTAGTACAACAACTCATTGCTTGTGCAGAGGCAGTGGCTTGCCGCGACAAAGTATATGCTTCAGCTTTATTGTCAGAACTCAGGGCTAATGCCCTTGTCTTCGGAACATCGTTTCAACGAGTGGCTTCCTGCTTTGTTCAAGGACTTTCTGACCGCCTTGCTCTAGTTCAACCACTTGGAGCAGTTGGAGTCGTAGGCCCGACAACAAAATCAATGGCTGTTACATCAGAGAAAGCTGAAGCGTTAACCCTTGTTTATGAAATTTGCCCACAAATCCAATTCGGTCATTTCATAGCAAATGCATCGATATTGGAAGCCTTTGAGGGAGAGAGTTTAGTTCATGTTGTAGACTTGGGGATGACATTAGGCCTTCCCCATGGCCATCAGTGGCGCAGTTTGATGCATAGCCTAGCCCACCGTCCAGGAAAACTACCATGCCGCTTGAGAATAACTGGTGTTGGAAACAGTACAGAACACCTCCGAACAATCGGAGATGAGTTAAAGCCCTATGCAGAGAACCTGAAATTGAAGTTCGAATTTTTAATGGTGGAAAAGAGCCTGGAAACCTTGCAAACCAAAGATATCAATGTGGAGGATGGTGAGGTTCTGGTGATCAATAGCATTCTTCATCTGCATTGTGTGGTGAAAGAAAGCCGAGGAGCGTTGAACTCAGTTTTACAAAGACTACACGAATTATCACCAAAGGTGCTAATTCTAGTTGAGCAGGACTCGAGCCATAACGGGCCATTCTTTCTAGGGAGGTTCATGGAGGCATTGCATTACTATTCAGCTATCTTTGATTCCTTAGATACAATGCTACCCAAGTATGACACGAGAAGAGCCAAGATGGAGCAGTTCTTCTTTGCCGAGGAGATCAAGAACATAGTGAGCTGTGAAGGGCCAGCCAGGGTAGAGAGGCACGAAAGAGTTGATCAGTGGCGCAGGAGGATGAGCCGTGCTGGGTTCCAGTCAATACCTATCAAGATGATAATTCAGGCCAAGCAATGGCTAAAGAAGGCCCAGGTTTGCGAGGGTTACACCATCATCGAAGAGAAAGGGTGCTTGGTTCTGGGGTGGAAATCAAAGCCTATCATTGCAGTTTCTTGTTGGAAATGCTCCTAAATAAACTTGATAAACTATGTCTATAGCAGCTCATGACCTGACTGGATCTGATTGTCAAGAAAAATTAGAGAACTTTGTGAAGTTTTAATGTTGATAAGCAATTGAAATAAAGAAGAATAATCTAACGCGTATGTGGAGTGGGATTTCCGCAGCCATTTATGTACATTAAACATTCTTTTGGATTTCTGATTTCTGACTCCTGCTTTTTCTGATTCATTCCACCAAGGACACAAAATGATATCCTATATCTAATCTCAAGAGTACAAAACAACAGAATTTAACATAAGTAGACCACAAACAATGAATTGAGACCCACATTAGACAACAACCAAATGAATGTGAATTGTTAAGCTTGTGTATAATTATAAATATAAAAATGATTGTGATGAAAAGCTCATGCTAAGTGGTGCGTTGGACAAAAATTTATTCTGTTTATATATTACTTATTCTTAGAAACTCCGGCTTTTGTATTTTTCATCGGCCCTTTTACAGCCGTTTGGGGTTTAAAATGTTTGTAAGGAACGATGCCGTTTCGTGTGAATCAAGTTGGAAATGGTGACCATTTCGCTACTATACATTTGCCACGTGTATGGCACAAAATTTTCTGCAACTTCACTACTACAGTTCCCCCATTTCTCCCAGCATCATCCTCTTTGTTTGTGGATAAGAAAGTCACAAGTACGCAAACTCAGACACAAACACACAGTTCACTTAAGTTAAAGAAAGAGAAATAAAAAAGAGAATTGCAAAAGTAAGGCTAAACTGAAGTGGGCATGTCTCTAAACGCGCTGGTTCGACTTCCTTTGTCGAGTTCAAGAACAAATGAAGATGTGCTCGTCAAGCACTCACTGTTTTCTTCCAGGACGAGCCAGAAGCCTTCTCATGATCAAAGGCAACATGTGCTTGTAGTTCAGGCTAAGGGAAAGAGGGGAATGCAGGCTCGTCAGTTTCAAAGACCGCCACCTCCTTCCTTGCCCAAAATTGAAGAAGACGGCAACCCTCGTTTTGTCATCTTCATTCGTATGGCCAATGTTTGTTCTCTCACTGTCCTCGCATTTCTTCCTCTGTTTTTAATGTTCACCGGATATAGTTTCTGTTGGTTCTCTGATAACCAGGAAAACAAGGCTTGTTTGATTTAGAAAAAAATTCAGGAAAATCTAAGTAATATGATTTTGAGTGGAAGTTTTCAGAAATAAATTCTTGGTTCAATCCTGAAAACTAGTTTGAGATCTTAAAATAACAAAGAGATAGTTTTCTATGGCATTCTATTCAATTTAGATCCAAAAACTCTAAATTTTATCACGGTTCCTGTTTTCAAGGATTAAACATCTTGTTAGAGCATCACTTGAATGTTTAATTCAAGTAGGCACACAAGCAAATGGCAAAATTGAAACCCATATACCTACTCACGCGGCCTCAATTTTGCCAAGTAGTTACCTTTTCTAATTTTATATAATAGTAAAAGTATTTTCCACAAAGGTCCATTTTTTATGTTTCCCTGCGTGTTTTCTGTATCAATATGCTGTTATTGCATTGGCAAAATGTTTTCTATCATTTATTTTCTCTTGTTTTCTAATAATTGCTACTATATTCTCAATAATGGTAATTTGGTATCATAGGAGAAGATTTCCTTCAGTCGGCGTACAGTTTCTTTTTAATTGGAATGGTGTATAGTTATACTGTATTATAAAACCCTTGCTATTTGTGCAGGTTTATCTTTGGTACCCACTTAGTATAATTTCAGGTGGCACCACTGCCAAAATCATGGTTGCTGCAAAAGACAATTTCATGGGGAAATATATCTACAAAGATACACTTGCTAGAAATCTTGCGGCAGTTATTTATAGAGTAAGCTCTGCTTTAAGTGGGTTTTCCTTCATTTGATTTATAGTCTTGCTTTATGTATTAGGAATCCATGCTTTTGGTTTTCCATTTTTTTTTTCAATTAAATCCCCTTTGCATTGCCTGCATTCTCAATAATTTACTTTCCTGTTTGTCTGTTTGATGACAAAATGTATCAAGCTTTTTCATATTTTTCCCTTCCATCTAGTTCTGCATTTGTTTGAAAAGAAACTTACATCCAAAAAGAAAGACAAGAGACTTGTGTCCGCAGTATGGAGGAGAGTCTTTTTAACTTACAATGACTACACAGTTGCTATGAATGACCTCCTTAAACAAGCTTATTCAAGTCTGTTTGTCATGGTTGACAAAACTTATCTTTCTGAAAAGCTTTTCCAAATTTAACTTCCATTGCAGCTTATTATGCCATACTTTTACTGTTTGTGAATATACGTGGACACGTTGAAAGAGACAAGCGAACCATTCATAAGTTGGAAATTTTCCAAATTTAACTACCATTGCGGCTTATTATGCCTTACTTTTACGGTTTGTCAATATGCTTAGACACATTGATAGAGACGAGCAAACTATTCATAGGTTGGAAATCTTTGATGTTCTTTTGAAGTTTTGTCATGCAGCTGTTAAGGCTTTCATGGCCACTTTAAGCAGGATTTAGGTTGCGTATTCTGTTTTCAGCTAATCAGCTTAATTCTTAGATCAATGTTCCATCTTTAATCCTATGAGAGCATAGAGCTCATATAGACATTCTATGTCATCTTCCTAGTTTCCATTGCCATGTTCTCTCTTTATTCTTTCTTGATCATTTTACATCTATGTCCCTTATGTCACATACTACTTGCTTTTATTTCAAATAGGACGAGAAGGAAATACAGAAGACAGCATTCAAGCAATTTCGCGTATTGCGGTCAGCTACTGAGTTCAGATATGGCTACAAGCTTGTTGTAATGCTCCCATCACCTCTCCATGCACCTCTTTATATTTAAATTTTCACTTGGTTTGCCATCAAAGCTTTGTAGTTGCACAAGCACGATGAAGAGCAATTTTACCCAGTGTTAAATCTGAGTTTTTTTCATATGCCAATTATGCAGGAAAATGGTAATTTGAGAGCTGCACTTTCTACCACTGATGTAATTGAGGTAAAGCCTTAAGAGTTTCTTAGATTTTAATTATTATGGAAAGTATATATTTAGATTGTCAGAAGAGTTTTAGGTTGAAGTTGCTGGGCTGTGATGACTAATATCTTGGTGCTTATTAATCCAATTTTCAGCTTCCAACACAAGACCAGCTTAAAACAGTCCTTGATAAAGTGAAAGACTTCTTTGGGGATGCGAAAGAATCGTTTGGAAAGCTAACGGCACTAAATTCAACTGCAATTGAGGATTCAGAGGAGAATTTAAAGGAAAAGGCTGAGTAAGTTAACTTAATATTCTGGGTTTCTTGATTATGGTTACAGAAATTAATATAGAATCAGCATACTATAAAATTATTTCGCAGTTTAATGTAATGGTTTGTACACGAGTATGATATGTATTTTTCTTTTCACTTTTCTTTTTGCATTAACCAGGGTTTGAGGCTGAAGGTCAAGAAACTATATATTTGACAAGCATTAAAACTGCTTCAGAGAGATTGAGAAGCATTCTGATCTGTAATAGTTGCAAAGGTGGTGGGCGAGCGCGCACACACTGATCACCCTGTTTTGTTTGTAAATTTTGTTTATGGAACCAAATTTATGTTGTATCAGTCAAATCTAAATGCAAATTCAGCCTACTTTGCTAAGAAGGGAAATATTCATACGGCTTTATTTTTGTTGATAAAGAAAAATCACCATGAAGTAGTGTGACTACTCGGAGATGGTACATTTTTGCCTTTGCCAAGCAAGATTGGTTATTATAACACATAATCACAATAAACATACAACCTTGGAACCCATACTTATGAATCATTTCACTTGAATTCATAATCCTTGTTTGTTGTTGGGACAAGCAGTACAGCAGATTTTTTCCTTGCAGCAAGCCCAAAAATCGGTCTAAGGTCTACATCGTCAGCCCCAACTCCTTGAGGCAATGCCCAATCAAAATGATACAGAAGTCGAGCGGCTGCCATTTCTACAGTTTCTACAGTTGCCAATGCAAACAGATAATCAGGGCAGCCGCTTCTTCCTCAAGATGATAGAAACTTGAAATCTTGATCCTTAAAGTCTACACTGTTCTCAATTCTCTCAGTAATGTACTCCAGGGGAACTTTCCCACGACTCAGGATCTCTCTCAATTGCATAACTGTTGATGAAAACCCGAGTTTTTGCTGGTATCTCGTAGCCTTCAAGTATGCATTTGTCCATGGACTCTCTGTGAACCAGTAAAGGGACTGGGAGATGCAATCTCATTGTCTCCTTATTAACAGATTTCAAGTAATGGAGTTGTTGGATATGGCTCTCGTCAACAGTTCGTCTGCCAGAAGAAACTCCTCGAACTTGTTCTTGTGCTTTCCTCATCAGTCTTGGGTGCCTAGCGAGTTCTGAAATCATCCATTCTAAAGTTGCTGATGTCGGATCAGTTGCAGCAACAAACATGTCCTGCATGTATTACACAGTACATACAATGTTTGAGGATCAGTTCCAATTTTCTTAGATTATGATAAGCTGTTTTCATCGAGAATCTCTTGGAAATTAATTTTCATTAATGCCCAACTTTAAATGTGAATTTGGAGGTAAATTCTCAGATTCTGAAACCAAACTCACTGAAAAAAAAAAAAAAAGCAGTAGAAATACATTATCAGAACTAGAGGCTTAAGATTATCATCGGTAATGGGCTCATTCAAGTCATCTCGTTTTTGCATTCCGAGCAAAAATCCACAATCTTCGCTACCACTTTGACTGTCAGTCCTCCTTTTTCGTCAAAATGTTCATCAATGATCACATCACAAACAGCTCTCAGATCACTCACCAACTCTTTTTCCCCTCCCCTGTGAGCGGTGAGGCGTGCCCGCGTGAATGGTTCCGCGCGTTTCGTGTGGAAGCTACAACTATTTTAAAATTTTAAACATAAAATATAAATATTACAAATTATACTTCTTCAAATTAATTTTTTAAAAATGAACAAGCCAAGACGATTTTGATTTCGTGACAGAATTTCTTAGTTATGAATATTTACTTCATTTAATTAATACAAGATTTTTTACTCTTAAAAAAATTTAACTAATCAATAAAGAAAGAAGAAAAATGAAAAACTCATTTCTTTCCTTCTTTTTTCTTCCTAATTTTTCTTATGCTTCTTTTTCCTTTATTTTTTTTACATTAAATAAATAAAGTCATACCATATATTAAGATAGGTGATTTAATTAAAATTAATTAAATTAATATAATAATAATATAATATATTAATTAAATTAATATATTAATCTATTATAAGAGAGGGAAATATATATACATATATTATATTATTACTTTAATTTATATTATTAAAATAATAATATAAAATATACTTAAATATTTTATATTATTATTTTAATAATATAATTAAGTAATAATTATTTATATATTTATATATTACTTTAATATATATATATATACATGTAAATATATAATTATTACTTTAAATATTTAATATTATATTAATATTTAAAAAAGATATTTTCTTTTAAATAATTAATTTAATCAATATTAATACATTAAATCTTAACCATTGATTCAAAATAAATGGACAAGATTTAATCATAGACTTAATACTTGACATCATCACATAGTACTACTTGTCAACTAAGAAATTATTTGATTAAATAATATTTAAATAATTAATAATGAATAAACTTATTTATTCATTAATATCTTATTAAATATCTTATATATTCTTAAATTATATTTACGTTATTTTATAAATTACCGAAATATTTCTTAGACATATAGGTGCTAATGCGTTTTAGTTGAAAATTTTATTTTTTATAATAAATAATTAAATTGTTATCTAATTAAAGTATTAAAATAATACTATTAATTAAATTAATAATTATTGTATAACAACAATTACCTTCATCATCAAGTAACCGATCAATGTGTGTAACCCTCTAGGTTTATTATGAATTAGACATTAATAGATACTAATTCTTTGATATCTATTTTGTATAACTCTTTCTAACAAAAGTTTTCAATGATTATCAATGACTTATAATAAAATGTCATGACCTTCAGACATAGATAAATGAATATACCAGATAAATTCGTATAGTCGTATGTGCGTGTAATAAAGTTCTTCTGTTGTCGATTCCCAATCGAGTGTGAGTTATAATATCGTCAAACCCCTAACTTAATTATAGGATCAAAACCTCAATCATATATAAGATTTGTATATTTGTAAAAATATTTTTCTGGACACACATGCTTTGGCTAAAGATTTTATTCTTGTGTATGACAGTTTTATTTAAGATTTCAAACTCCAACATTTGAGCTAACAGATTCTATTTTAGTTATCATTTGTCTTTATACATTTAATCACTTTATCAACAAACTTCTTTCACTAAGTATGGTTAACCTGATGCTATATACACAAGTGAACAATGTAACTAAGTACAGATGACAGTCATAACACCTCACATCATAGGATTAATTGTATATTAGTACGATTGTGGATAATTACCTACATAATTCGTCATGTTTAGTCACATTTAGTAATATATTTACTAATACATTTATCAACGTATTACTTATGTTCATCCTCAACTATTAATATTTAATATTAATACTTGATAATATCAAATATATGCAATTTTATATTTCAATATTTTTCCACTTCCTCGTCTCTCTATAAATCTCTTTCCAAAAGTCACACGACATAGAATATAATTAGCTAAGGTGAAAAGTTGCTTGCTCAAGTCTGTTTCTGATCCAAACTGAGCTTTCACTGCAGTTAACAACCGATTCACTTCCTCATCTCGAACGAGTTTGAAAGAGATAACACATTTTGAGCTCAGCAACTCTGTGACAGATTTTTCAAGCTTGGCACAATAAGCACCGTAAAGAGAGAAGGTGAGGTCAGAGCAACCAAATAAAAGGTACTGAGCTGCAAGGAATTGCTTGCGGACGGTTGACGAAGACGTGGCCTAGAGTTTTGAGAATGAGTCGAGCAAGTTTAGATGAGGAGATTACGACAGTGGGAATTAAGACAGTTCAATAAATTTAATTTAGTTAAAAAAATAATATATAATTTATTTAAATAATATTTTATTATTACACAAATAATTATAATTGAACTCTTAAAATTTATATCTAAAATAAAAATAATATACAATTAATTAATACAATAAAATAATATTAAAATTTAAAACGAGGTCGGATTGGCATGAACTCATGTAAAAAAGAAGAGATTCAATACAATTCATAAGCTTTGGTTTAATGCAGGGCCTACGGACCTAAATAAATATGCCAAATTAAAAAAATAATTTAATTAATATTATAAATATTAATTAATTTAAAATAAAGAGATAAGATTGTATGTTCAAAATTATTTAATATTTATTTATAAAATATAAATTTATATTATATATAATATAACAAATAGATTTACAACGGACCTGATCGGATCTGGCCCTGGTCCGAGATGAACCTTAGTCTTAGCCCAAGTCCGCGACCAACCCTTATCTTTCTAACTCGGACCTTCACTGTTGTCCGCCTTTTGCCACCTCTGTTACAAGGTGCTAATAAGTTCTAGTATTATGTACATAGAAAAACGGTGTCGTTTAGTTGCTTACGCAGTAAATGAAGAATTTTCTTTCTCGAGAAATCTAGAAATTCGACCCATCCTTCCAGTTTCGTCACCATTCCACTTTCCAGAAATATCTTCTCCTCTATTTATCTTTCAACCAATCCCATCACAGAATTCAGCAATCAGAGTTCGTGAGTTACGATTCAATTAGTATAATCACGCATACACAGCGCAAGCAGATAAGAGATGTCTCAAGCTTTGTACAATTTAAGCATTTCTCTCCCCCTATCCTCTCAACGAACCAGAAATTCAGGAATCCTCCACCTATTCAACCCAGATAACAGATGTTTTAGCTGTAACAAGTTCAACGTCAAGGCCACGGCAGCCGCAGAAAGTAGAGATAATCTTGATCACTTGCAGCGGGCTAGCAAGAATAATCCACCCCCCCAAACCAAGAAACGTGTTGCTTCTGTTGCACCCGTAGGTATAGTATCATCTCTGTTTCTATTCATGAATCTTTCAATATCAATAACTTTATATCAATAACTTTAATTGTCTTTTCATTCTGGGTTTGGCTAGAGGACTCGATTTTGTTGCTTTATTTGGATGTAACTATTCCGTTTTAACTACAAGTTAATGTTAACTTCAGGGTTATGGGACCGGTTTCCTACTGCTAGAACAGTACAGCAGATGATGGAGACCATGGAGAGGATGATGGACGACCCATTTGCATACTCAGGAACATGGCCATCACCATTGCCAAGCGAGACAGGTGGTTATAACAGCAGAGGAAGAACTCCATGGGAGATAAAAGAAGGAGAAAATGAGTATAAGATGAGATTTGACATGCCTGGCATGACTAAAGAAGATGTCAAGGTCTGGGTTGCGGAGAAAATGCTGGTTGTCAAGGCTGAAAAAGTTGCCAAAAAGAAGGAAAGACAACAGAATAATAATAATAATAATAATAATTATGTTTGTGGTGTAGTTGCAGAAGAAGAAGAAGAAGAGTGGTCAGCTAAAAGTTATGGAAGGTACAGTAGCAGAATTGCTTTGCCTGAGAATGTTCAGTTCGAGAAGATTACAGCTGAGGTTAAAGATGGGGTTTTGTATATAACTATCCCCAAGGCTAGTCATAATGGTAGAATTCTGGATATCAATGTTCTATGATTAGCTGTCTGTGTGTTTTTGCCATTGTTTTCTTTTTAGTTGTGCTTTTTGTCTTTCTTGTTTCCAGAAAATGTTTTCTTTTTCCTGTTTTAAAATTTTTTGGAGTGGATGGAAGCCAGTTGTTGAATTATAGTCGGAAAGTGGAAGGTTGTAAAATCATCATAATGTAAATTGTATGTGAAGTTCCCAGTGTTGTGTTGCTGCTTACTCTTACTGGTCAATAAATTTTTAGAATTTGATATCCATGGTCCTCTTCTTGTGCCAAAACTGCAGTCATCTCAATATAGACTGCAAAGCATCTTCCATCGAGAATTCACAAACTTTCAAGCAATCTTGGGTAATCTCACGATTACATAGCTAGCAATGTTGCATCAACAACTCTTTCCCTCCTAAGATTTGTGCACCTCGTATTAGAGGTGGCATAAACAGTATATGCTCGGTTTGATTTGGGCTTTGGAAGGTCAGATCAACTCTAAAAATATAGATTCGTCCTAGAAGTCTTTGATTCGTATGTTTATTTAATTTAATATTTTTATTATTATTTATATTATAATATTTTTTTTATTATAAACAAATCGTTACATAAAATTTAAAAATATTGAATATATATATATAAGATAAATATATATAAAATAAATTAATATTTTTAAATTAAATAATTTAAAATAAATTATAATTTATATCAGCTTAAAATATATAGATATATAAAGAAATAAATTGATATATTTAAATTATAAATTTAAAAAAAATTATAAATTTAATATATCAATATATTAAAAATATAAAATTAATATTTTTATAAAAAAAAAATTATAAATATTTAAAATTAAAATATCACTTAAAATAGTTAAGTTCGACACGATTGATTTGCGTGAGTCCAACTTTATTGACTGTGTTGAATAATATAATTTTTAAGCGATTAGGCCGATCCAAGCCCATGAGTTTTGACGGATTTCAATTTCACAGCCCGGCCCGTTTCCACCTTTGCCTCACGTTGCCAAATCTCAGTCACATGAAATAATTGGTCTTACACCCCTATCATTTAATTTTAAGATCCTTGACATTCAATCATGTAAGTGCACATAATTGCACCACGATACCAACTATATACCATAAAATTGACAACAGCGGCAACATAGCATTTGGTGGCCACATACGTGTCTTCATTTGACTTGTGGCAGACAAAAGCCGTTGCAAAAATTGCATTATTTGACAGAGGATATGTCTGCCTCGGTCATTTTTTTTCCTGCTTCAAATTCAAATCCCCTCACTGGCCAAATAAATTAATGTAATAAAATAAATAGATTCTAATAATCTAAAGAATCCACATCTCATTCACTATATTGACATATATGTATAACAATGATAATAATAAAGGAACTAGACGTTGGGAAAAGCTTTAATGGGTCCGACCCACAATTTAAAAAGGCTACTGTAATAAATCTTTAGTCTCATAGTTTCATGTTTCATGAGAAAGATTTGATCTTTTTGAGGAATATACACATTAGAGTATAAAAATCAGTTGAGTGTCCAACAAATCAAAGTTGGGAAGAGCCTGCCGTTTAAAGGCAAATCGAAGCTACACACGCAAATTTGGTTTCTGCAAATATCAGTCATCCCTGTCTCTGTGTCTGTGTTACGAGGGTTGCTTTGGTTCTGTGGAGTTGGAATGGCCCCATATGAGCCTGTGAGATCGTGATTCAAATTTTTCAAGGAGAATATATTGAGTGAACTCGCTTCTGGGTTTCTTTGATATTAGTGAGCAGAGAAGCCAGAGTGGGTGCAATTTATCAGTAGTAAGCAAGAAAACAAGAACTAGAAAGAAGAGGGTTTTGCTGTTTGAGAGAGTAGAATAGAATAAATGGGTGAATCAACTGTGCTTTTGAGATCATTTTCTCATCCATCTGATGCTTCTCGTGAGGCCAGAGAGGTCAGTTCTTCCGAGGTTACTAACTTTCTTCATTTCTTGGTTTTCTATTTTGTTGTTAAGTTACTTGGATGCTTTTAATATGCCATATTCTTTAGATATGATACCGGATTAGGTTTTTATTATATGTTTTGTTTCTGCGTTAATGGTCTTTTTGGCTGCTAATAAACCTTGGAAAGTGCTATTTTCAGTTCTTGTTCCTGTGGGTTGGTTACGTGAACTCCATATGGAAAGGAAGTGTTTGAAAATGAGTTATAAGTTACTTTTGAGCAGTTTCTTGTCCTTCCTTTTCTTGCATAGTTTCCAAGAACCAACAGGAATTTCTGATTCTTTAATGTTATCAAGAATTTGTATATTTCTCAGGATTGTTTTCTTTTCCTATCTTCTGCACCTTTGCTTTAATGAAGGTTTTGATCAGCCTTTGGTCTTGTTTCTTTCTTGCTCATTCTTTTTTCTTTAAAATCATCTTTTCATACTCATTTTTCTGTAATTATTCAAATTCTTATATCTTTTATGATTAGTGTAGCTGGCAACTTAACGATGTTTGGTGTCATGGATATCTATGTATTATCTACTTCAGCAAGAAACCATTTATTGAAATTCCTCTGTGATTCTGTATATAGTATGCATTTAGATGCATTTGTGCAAAATTTAGGGCCTAACTTTGATGAATTAGGTTAAGGAAAATCGGATGCATTTTTAAGTTAAGGGGGTCTCATTGGCAGCTTTAATGGTTTTGGATATTACAATCTCTGTAAATCTATTATTATAGGACTTTAAAGAACTTGGAGATGAAACTCATACTGTAATTCTACATTACAGGGTGATCCTATTCGCGCCCTTACAGAATCAATAACCTTTGGGAGATTTATGTCAGAATCTCTGGCTTGGGAAAAATGGTCGACATTCTCTCACAATCGTTACTTAGAAGAAGTAGAGAAGTTTTCCAAACCAGGTTCTGTTGCTGAGAAGAAAGCATATTTTGAAGCTCATTACAAGAGAAAAGCTGCCATGAAAGCAGCAGCAGCCGAAGAAGCAAATGCAGCTGCTAATGATGTCCCTGAATTAAAAATTACTAGTGATATTCAAAATAACTCTCCCATAGATACAGAGTTAGCAAAAGCAAACAGTGACGTGGGCATCAATAAACGGAAAGAGCAATATATGGCCAATACTGGCAATGACTGTACCATGGATACAGACTCAGCAGATATGAGCCATGTGGTTGCTTATGAACAATGGAAAGAAGATTGTCCAGATACTGAAGTAGTTCATTCTGCTGATGCGAATGCATGCTATTCTATCAATATACCAGATGATTTGGAAGATGCTGATGTTGAAAGAAGTGAAGCAGTAATAGAAAATGCTGTCAATGAGGAGAACCCAACTCAAGCTGATAATTTAAAGCAACTTCAGAATCCAGAAGTCGACAAGAAGATTGAGGCCAGCCCTGTGGAGAGAATGAACAATAAGGTTATATGCCTAGTTATGCCGTGTTTTGCCATTTATCTGTGTTTGCTTTATTTTATTATGCTTTAATTATTTTCAACATTTCAGGAAGCTGTTGGTCAGAAGAATTCAGCTACATCAAGCAAGAAAAAACAGTCAAGCTGTTCGTCAAAGTCATCATCTCAAAGTGGAGTATCCAGACTTGCATCATATCCAGCCAAACAAGTGCCTTCCTTACCCACCAAAAATGTTGAGAATATTGCTACAAACAGTGAGGAGTCTGTAGGAGACTCAAACCAAAAAAAGAGAGTAGTTCCAAAATTCCTTCATAAGTCAATCAATTTCAGTCCTCGTGTTAGTGAAACCACTGAAGCTTCCCTCAAGAAGCCCAAATACTGTTCAACTCCTACACGAACCCCAACCAGAGTAACTTCTATTCCCTTTACAACCCCATTTATGTATCTACGCACTCACAACACATTCAAGCATGCACAAATCTAAGTGTTATTTCTTGATAACCAATGCAAATTTTCTTTACAAACTGCAGGCTTCTGTTAATGGAGTATCAAAGCATCTTTCCAAACTTTTCCAGTCAGAAAATAAAAGGTATTTCTGCCCCCCAGAGGCTGTCTCAACTAACTGGAAAGACTCTTGCTAATGGAAACATCTTTAATTGTATAATATTGCCACTGATGTGATCAGAATTATTGCTGCAGGAGTAACGCTTTAGTCAGTAAGTCAGTTTCAGGAGGGATAACTGAAGATGGGCAATTCCAGTCACTGCCTATGGAGTGAGTATTTTTCCTACAATTCTTAAATGTGCAATGTTCACATATAGTTGGTTCGTTGCCTTCATCAATCATTCCATTGCTACTTGGTTTCTTTTCAGGCTAGTTACTCTACCTAACTGTATGTCTGGTTGTTCTCATGTTATACATTTACTTTAAAACTGTAAAAATGAATTTTGAAATCATGATATTAAATATCTCATTCAACATTGACTATTCAATCTTGCTGATTTCACCTTCCACGCGGGGACAAAAATTATTGACTGGGTTACAGAAGCACTGGATAACATTTTCATATGGAAACTTCTAAGTTCTATTTCACTTTTTGTATGGCAGAGGCTCGGAATCTTCAAATGCTAATGGAAGAACAGCACGATCTCTGTGCATATCCTCTTCTTTTAGCTTCAGGAGTGAAGAAAGGGCTGCTAAACGGAAAGAGGCAAGAATTAACGCTTCTATAATTTTTAATTCTTACCATGTTATGAATTCTAATAGTTCAAGATGTGATACCTTTCCTTTGATTGCTACATACCAGTTCTTTGAGAAGTTGGAAGAGAACAATGGAAAGGGAGCAGCAAAGGGTCAACTGGAAACAAGATCAAAGGTTACCTCACATAAGCTTTAATGGACTGTTGATATGTTTATGCGATAGTAGCTACTGAATGAAAAAATTGCAACCCTGTCAGTTTCTCAATGAGGGGGTTGCAAGTTTTTTAGAAGTATGAATTGATCAAAAGATTTGAGTTGGTCCAGTTAGTTGTAATAAGGGTGCGCGCATTTTATCTTCCTTGCTTGGTATTGTGCAGGAGAAAGTGAAGCAAGACAGTAAAAAACTACGGCAGAGTACAGGCTTCAAAGCTAAACAGAATGAGCATTTGTATCATGGATCTCATTTGCCAAACAATCACATGAAGAAGGTTCTTACGTCTATCTTCTTAATTTGTTACCATTATAATGGATTAAAATATCTTATAAAATGTGTTTCTTATTTCTAACAGTTACCTTTTATATTTTAGATGTTAATTAATAAGTTGGGCAGGTGTTTTTCTGAAACGACAGGCATTGAAACAGTAATAGGAATTCGAGCTTATTACGTGTGTATTTGGTTAAAAGGAAATGACCAAAAAAAATAGTTTTACTGTTCTATCATTTCCCTCATGGACATTGCCAACCATTAAAAATTTAACCCTACCTCCATGTTATGCAGGAGAAAGCAGAGTATGACATTGAAAAACTGCGGCAGAGTACTGGCTTCAAAGCTAAACCAAATGAAAATTCGCATCATGGTCTTCCTTTGCTGATTAATCATATGAAGAAGGTTTTTACATTTATCTTATTTACTTGTTATTCCTTGAAGCCAATGTCATATACTTGATTAAAACATGAATTAAACTACAGCACTAGCTATAGTAACTTGGGATGGGAGGGTTTAGCCATGCGTTCAAATTTATGAAGGATTGTTGCTGCCACCATTAGTTTTTGTACTGGGTATAGTGGTGAAGGGATGTTGTTTTATTTAATGCCTAGATGCTTATCTAATCGGTGGGGTACTTAATGTGGCAAATCTTGCCTTGCAGAAACCACTTTCTCAGCCTTGGTCACCAAAACTTGGAGGGAAGCCAACTCTAACTGTAGTCCAGGATTCAAGCTCCCGACCTCCTCGGAAACCATCAGTTAATACTGAGACTAAGCATGTTCTAGAGAAAAATAAGCAAAGCACAACTCGCTCAGTTACCTCACTGC
Source organism: Cedrela odorata (assembly GCA_035584115.1). Taxonomy (NCBI): domain Eukaryota; kingdom Viridiplantae; phylum Streptophyta; class Magnoliopsida; order Sapindales; family Meliaceae; genus Cedrela; species Cedrela odorata. Next base: position 9,032,306 of record JAXCLQ010000009.1, on the reverse strand, counting down.
CAAAACTTGGAAGGAAGCCAACTTCCAAACCAGTCCAGGATGCAAACACACGACCACCCTGGAGGTCTTCAATGAATACTGCAAGCTTCAAGTGTATTATAGAGAAAAACAACACAAGCACAAATCGATCAGTCACTTCACTGCCAAAGAAGCATGCACGCGAGAATGCTTCTCCGAATATCCAGCATTGAGTTTCCATAGACGGGTGTTTATGCGCCTGATTGACCCAGCTGCTGGGCACTCCAGAGAGTTTTGTAAATTTGGATTATTATTTTGTATGATGTGAATAAAAAAGTAGTTATGTTGGCTACCTGATTTTGTATGTATGTTGGGTCCTTTTCACTTTAATAAAAAAGTAGTTATTTTCATTTCGCTTTTTTAACACAATTGATGGCATGGAAACTTAAGAGCTTAATGGATTTTCTTACTAGGGGTAGATGAAAATAAACATATTGGATAGAATATTAGTGGTTTTGACGGCACTATTTATTATGAATCGCTTTCAATGTCAATTTAACTTAGTTACTATAAATTTGAGAGAGAGCGTGTTTAATTTTATAGCTTAGTTACCACAAAAAATATGATGCATAGAAACGGTAAGTCAAATTTGGAACTTAAGATTTATACTGATGGCATATTCCCCCTCAACCTTTTGAGCTGCTAATTTTATGAGGCGACTAAAGGGCTGCTTGTAATGCAGTCAGTGGCCCATTTTGAGTATGTCTGCCAGAGATTTGTGGTTTTTACTTATCTTGAAGTGCCAAAGATTAAATCCTCCCGCTAATCACTCTCACTGTAAGTAGTCAAGTGGAGTAAATAAAGACCAAAGTTTGTGCACCAATAACTTGTACTAGTGTATAGAATCTGCAAGGTTTGTGCATGGTCACCCACAATTGCACCCATCTGAATAGCATCATTTACGTAGACATATGTACAACACCAACCACCCATGTTAATAACTTGAAGAAGCAAGAGAATTATGCTTAATGTTTTCATCACACTCATATTATACACGCTTCAAAATGTCTAAACTGAGGAGCAAAATAACATCCCAATTCACAGAGTTGTTATACTCCATTTATAGACCAATCATCTAATATTAAATAGCAAACTGTCCATCCTGCATTGCAGACATGTGAAGGGTAGAACAAGGTCATGCTATAAACAAACCTTGATCGATTATAGAATATTCCGTTGGGTCATAGTGGCGATCGTAATCAAACCTCATATTATCATACAGGTGGATGGGAACTTCAGCAAAGAGTCCAGGATCATTGTACTCTGAAAAATTTATATCCTGGAGTCCAAGATTCATAGCTAAACAATCACCTTGCAGCCAACAAAATTGCAAGTCATCATCCAGTGATGCCAAAGATGGCCCAATTCCCCAATTTCTGTTTCGTTGGGCATATTCTAAATCAGAGATGCAACTCAGATTTAAGCCCTGACCTTTTATGCTTGGTGTTGTAGTGGAAATGGGCTCAAAAGATTGATGATTTACCATATGACTCTTGGTCTGAACAGGCAAAGAGTCAATTGCACTTCCAACTGGAATTGTGATGGCATAATTGCTTTCGTACATGGCATCCAAAGGCTTAAGGATATTGTCTCTGTCAGCCAGTGAAGGTCCAGGACTAATGGATGGACTTGACTGTAAACGATCATTTTGGATGCGATGCCGTGGACCAGGCAGTGGTAGCTGGCTGAAGCCACCATCTAACTGAAGCGGCTTATGTTCAGGTTTGAATTGAGTCTGTGGAACATCAGACCAAGAGTATTGTGATGGGACGGTAGAATCAAATGCTGTGAAGCTTACTTCTGACTCCCCTGGTGCAAAAGAACAGTCGAAGCCTATTTGCGAACTCCTGGCGTTATGTTGATTGGGAATATCAACAGTCAAAGATCTTTTGGTTTCCGTGACAGGAATTGAAACAATCCCCTTAAGGTCACCTTCAAGGCTTTTGGGTTTTACATTCTTGATAAGTGAGTTACTGCCAGCAAATCCAAAACTTCCACTTGAAACATCATTGTGGTGGTGCACACTGATTGAGGTTTGGAGGCCAAAACTATTAGCAGAATCTTTTGAAGGTGAATCTGTCTGTTTTATTCCACCCGAAGATTTTAATTCATTTTCCTTCTGGAGCCTGCTCAAATACAGGCGGTACTTCTGCAAAAAAGGAAAAACCCTGTTAAAGAGATCATGATGTTAAAAAATTATTGACCATAATGCAACACTTCTTTTCTCCTCTTTCTAGTCATTTTTTTGATAAGCATAGTTGTGCACTGTAAAATATTATGGGGTAGGACTGTTGTTAACCTACAGATCTATATAATCAACATAAAGAAGAATTACCATTTAAATCTATGATAGTAGAAGTACAGCATCCATCAAATTTAAGTGAAAAAGGAAAACTATACTTCCACAGGAAACATCACCATGGATAGTACAAGAAAATCATGAAAAGCGGTGTTAGATAACAAGTTTTAGCTAGCAGCAAAATCTAAGAGTGAGTATCTACCTGCAAGTGGCTGGCAACATTTTCCCGTGTCAACCAAGGCACATTCATCAAGTCGAGAATTTTCTTTGGACCAATTTCTGCCAAACACACATTACATGTCATGGCTCTGTGGAAGCATGATAAATATGGCAGCTATATCATTGAAAAACACGTAAAGACGTATAAATATTACTAACTTCTATGAAGTAGATTAAAAATTTCTAAATCATGATGATCCGGAGACCATACAGTGAAAGTGGAAGTTCACGGATCACTTACTATCAAATCCAATCTGATTTACAGCTTTCACAAACTTTTGATGAAGGTCGATAGACCAAACCACTCTAGCTTTTTTTGTTGAAGAAGCTTCTGCACAGTCTTTGTCATCATGCTTGTCTTCAGTATCTTTTCTTTTCCTTACAGAGGTCAGATCTTCTCCAGAAAGGAAGTGACCATCATCAGACTGATCTGATCCACTTCTTGTCATCTGAATACTTTCAAACCCTTCAATATTTTCGATGTCTCTTACCTCGTGTATTCTCTTTCTGAAGACATGCTGCCATATATTCCGGAGTTCTTTCATTCTTATAGGTTTGAGAAGATAATCACATGCTCCATGTTGAACACCTTTCATGACCCTACTTGTTTCTCCATCCACGGACATCACTGTGCAGTTATATATGTACAAATAGTCAGTAGCAGGTCCACATGAATGCAGGAAAACATAAATTAACTAAGGAAAATGTTAGCAATCTAGACACAACCAGCAAAGAACTTACTTATAACCGGAAGATCCATCTCAAGCCCAACATGCTCAAGGAGCTTAAACCCATCCATGTCAGGCATATTGACATCACTGATTACGATGTCATATCCATCTTTCCTTTCACGAAGCAAGCTCAGTGCATCTATGGCTAAACCGCAAGTGGTGACTAAAAAATACAACATCAGGAAAAAAAAAATCATCAGAATGATAAAAGAAATATGAGGACTGTGATCTGGGAACCTCTGTATATTGTCCAGAAAGCAAACCAATATGTACAACAAAATTTTGCCTCAGCCAAAAGTAAAAAAATGAAAAAGTCTATTGAAATTCATTTGCTGAAGAAATGTGATATTATAATTCCATAATCAAGTTTTTAATTGATTTTCAGTTTTCATGCACAGAAGAATTACATGCTATATTGCACAATATGAATGTGAAGAAATCCTTTGCTACAAATGACTCTATCTGCTGGGCCTAAGGCTATAAAGGATGTTCTATTGAAGATCAATAATATAATTTCAACTATGCAAAGTCTAAAAATAAATTATAGATTGTTCATGGGAAACATAAAAATAGGATACCTGGAAGATTTCTTTGAAATGAGAATGTGCCAAAACCAAGAAAGTAACCAATAGAACTATTTGAAATACTCAGCAGTAATAGGAAATAAATTGGAAGGTTGAACGAGAAGAATTGATTGTCTGCAATGAATGTCTTTGGCAGCACCGGCAGAATAAAAGAAAATAAAAACACAGATTCTAGGGATCACTTCTTGAAGGTAAAAGCTAAGAAGCACGCTGACTGGAGTAGATGCAATGAACTGAACATATTTCCATCCATAGTGAATATCGCCCGAGAATCATTATTACTAGAATCAATATTACAAGGAACAGGAACATTCCTGAAGCTGACCTATGGGAAGGAATGGGCTAATCTTAATCCAAGCCAAGGTTTGGTCTGTTCAATTCTATCTTGGCTGAACTTACATCAAGCTTAAGCTAATTTCATGTTTTGATAGGATCTCATATAGAAAATTAGTAACATTCAAACTTAATCTCAGAAGATCAGTTTTACATCTTTTGATCATCAT
>JAXCLQ010000009.1:8954231-9027852 GCA_035584115.1 Cedrela odorata | reverse complement strand
TAATTTGGTAATGTAATTTTTTATATTTTATAAAAATAAAAACTTAGTTATTTAAGTAATAAAGAAAAAAAAGTAATAAATTTTAAAAAGAAGCTAGGCTTATGCTCGGTCCCAAGCACAAAATTAATGAATTTAAAATAGTAAGTTAAGTCTTTTACAATATTATAAAAGAGAGCACATTGACTGACTGATTTTCATTCTCATTTCTTATCGGCACTTACCATTTCTTCTTCTTTCTTCTATCTCATCGACTGCCTCTGACGATAACAAGTAAGCTTTATTAATTAATTTTTTAATAGTTGTATTCATTTTTTTTTTAATTATTTAGCACTTGTATTCTTTAATTTATTTAAATATTATGATAATTTTATTAAAAAAACTAGTGTAGTAAATTTATAATTCGTTAAAAAAATTATTATGATCATAGTTTGGTAAATTTATTTAGATATGCATGACAAGATTTGAGTTAGATAAACATTGGAAGTTGTGTTGTATTATTTATTATTAGTGTTAGGTTAGGTCGTAACCAAACAATGTAGACATGTTTAGTTTAGTTTATGAATTTGTTTTTTTTTTTTTTTTTTGCTAATTTATGTATAAATTTGTATTATTTAAACTTTTACCTAAACAATTTTCCAATAAATTAAATAAATATAAATTATTTTGTAACCTTTTAAGTATGTCTGAGATTGTACCGATTGGGGTTCGTCATGGCGGATCATGGGTTATATTATCAGACGGTTCTGAGAAATACCATAGTGGAAGGGTCCGACTTTTACCTGTACCGAAAAACGTCAAGTTTCAACAATTATTACATATGATATATGACTACATTGATATAGATTAAGCAGAATTCACAATCCATATGAAAACAAGTTTTACAGACAGTGAAACCAGATCCGTTATATATGTGAATATTGTAAAGGACTCTGATGTAACTGGTTTTCTGAGCACTATTGTGGTTATAGAGTCTAAACGGGTCAGTCTGTTGTACGTCACTACAAAAAGGATAGCTGCTGATGATCACGGGGTGCATTGTACTCCTCTTTTGCAGCCTGTTAATCCGGATGTGCAAGACAACAATTTTTTTCTTCTATAAGAAGCAATCAATTCCACCAGGGTTTCCATCACACATCGACTGACGTTAATACTATAGAGACTTCACAGAGATATCATGAATATCCTACATTCTTCAAAGGATACTCTCCGTGTCAGTACAATGAAGACCCTGCATATGGACATTTTGATACTTAGCCATGTATAGAAGGTGAAGGCTTAGACATTCCACTGAACACAATCAGGACCCCCGGTAAGAATTATTGTGATAAGGACAATGATGCGACTGTGAAATTAGGGCATGGACCGAATCAGAGAATCAAATCAATAGAGTATCATTCGAATATGTCAGGTCCGTCAACTTCTCGCAATTTGCCAGCAATTCCACCTTCCAATTTTCGTTTGGTAGATGCGTTGTCTAGTTCTGCTTTTAATGCTATAAGTGCTGAGCAGATTTTCAATTCAAAGAAAGAGTTAAGAGATACATTAGGACTAATAGCACTGAGGAACCAGTTTAAGGTTACTAAATTTGCATCAGATCGGTTTGAGACGAAATATGTTATTGAGGGCTGTAAATGGCGCATTCAAGCAACTAGCACAGATGCAAATGACGAATGTTGGTCTATTAAAAGAATTGAAACATGTCACACCTGCAGGAGCAACCAACTACAGCCGGATCACTGTCAAGCAAGCAATTGATTTATCAGTGAATATGTAATTGATAAGTTTCAAGACCCAAGTAGGATTTAAACTTTAAATAACATCCGGATGACATACATCGAGAATTTGGAGTGATTGTGTTCTACAGCAAAGCATGGCTAGCCAGAGAAGACATATGCATTGGCATGCGGGGATCCATCCGAGTCATTTCAATTATTTCCTCGTTTTTGCCATGTGTTAGAGCAAAGAAATTCAAGCACAATAACGTACATACACATTAATAACGAGCATTTCATGTACTTCTTTATAGCGCTTGGTCCCTGTCTGTGTGATTTTATTTCATCAATCCGTCTGGTAATTGCCATTGACGGGACTTTTTAAAGAGTACATACCGGGGTAATGCACTAACCAACACATATAAATGTGAATTGAAAAATAAACTGAAACTATTACTAATAGTTACCTAAAATGTACTAACCATTCCAGCAACATTATACTTCCTCCTAAAATTCTTACCCAACTTGACTAACTCTGCAACATCTTTCTTGTATTTGATGTATATCTGTGCGATAGAATGACGCAATTGGATGAACGTGTATTGGAAGACAACAGATCCCCACAAATACTGATTAAATTGTGAAAAATCCTCTGTCATACCCAACACCCATAAATCAGCCCGAGCACGCCCCCTCCCCTCCCCCCAATCAATCAAAAACCTCTCAAATATGTAGATAAGCGATAACTGTACGGCATCCAAGTCGGGTATCATATCAAAATCAAGCTTGTTGTAGACAGTCTCAATATCATCCAAAGTAATAGACTGACGATCATAAAAATACTCGTGCAACAATCGTGAGTTATCAGGAATAGTTAAAGCATGTTAACCTCCAACCCGCAAGCTAGTAAGTAACCCAAATTCTGTGCGTGAAAAACGGATTGACTAGCCCCCAATATAAAACCACATATCGTTGCTGCTCTCCACATTAAATTCGTGCAACAAAATATAATGGATGAGAATAGGACAATGGTGTAAGTCTTCTCTAGACAATAACTGCCTAAAAACATAACTGTGTAAATAAATCAATTTGAGTCTTTGTTAATTTAGATTTGATATACTCTATCACACTAAAGTGGGATAAATAGGTCTCTTCCGCATAAAGGTGCTCTTAAGTTGGAATCTTCAATCGAGATTGTTCAGCTATTTATATCTAAATAATTTATAAATTAAAAAAAAATTAAATTATACTAAATACATTTATTTATCTACCTAAATATATTAATTTACAAATTTATATGTAAATATTTTCTAATCGACATATATTTATTTATACATACATACATACATATATGTACATATTTAAAATCAAACATATATATAAATATACACACACATTCATTCATATATATACATATTTAAAATACACACACACACACACACACACATATATATATACACACACATACATTCATATATACATATACTTAAAATACAAACATATATATGTACACATATTTTTAAATGCATATATATATATACATACGATTTATTTTAAATATATACATATATACTACACATATTTTTACACATATTTTTAAATACACACACACATACACATATATACATACATTTTTAAATACATGTATATACATACATATGCATCTACACATATTTTTAAATACATACATACATATATGTATGTATGTATGTATGTATTTGTGTGTGTGTGTATTTATGCATGTACAAATATGTACGTGTATATATATACACACACACACACACACAAATACATACATACATACATACACACACACACACACACACACACACACACACACACAAATATATATACATATGTAAATATAAATTTAATAATATAAAATTACAATATATATATATATGTGTGTGTGTGTGTAAATATAAATTTAATACTACAAAATTACAATACATATGTATAAATATATATATATATATATGTAAGTATAAACTTAATACTAAAATTATATATGTAAATAAATAAATACTAAAAAATATTAATTTTTAATTTTCCTAAAACAAAATTAAATTTTTAATTATTAACTAAAAATTAAATTAAATTACTTTTTTTGGCCAAAATTTCTCACCTGAAAAGTCATATTGCCAGAATATCCACTGGAATTATAGAGAGGAAGTTGAGAAGAGAGATATTGAAAATAGAGGATAATTAGGATCCGAGTAAATGTTTCTTTAGATAAGTAATTTTTTTATTTTATGTTTATTTTAATTATTTTATGTTAAAATAATATTTAAAAAAAATTGCACCCAAGCACAGCCCAAATGGGGCCCACAACATATTTTATTTACTTTTTTTTTTATTTCATATTATAATTATACTAAAATAAATTTAAATAAAAAAATAGTTGGGCCCACCCAAGCACATGTGCTCAGTCCAGACTCGAGCACATGTGCTAGGTTGGGCCCCACCTATTTTTTATTTTTTATTTTTTATTTAAATTTATTTTTAAATTAATTAAAATAATCAAGTAAAATTAAAAAAAAAACAAATATTTTTTTAACTTTTTTTTATCATTTTTTTACCATTATTTTTTAAGAAATAAATATTTTTAATTCAAAAAAATATAAAAAATTAATTATTATTTTTAAATTTTACATATTTATTTAATATTTCATTGAATTTTTATTTTTATTTTACTTCATTAGCTAAATAATTAAATTATATATTTTTGTTTAAATTTAATTAAACAAATTAAATTATTATTTTTAATTTATTTTCATTTAATTTCTTTTTTTTTAAAATTTACATAATAAATAAATTATATTTGAAAATATTTTATTTTAAAAAATTTTATAGTAAATAAATTTAATTTTGTGAATTATTATACAAAAATTATTTATATGTTTATTGACATTTATTTATTTATTTTATATTTATACTAAAGTAAAATTTAAAAAAAAAACAAAATATTTTTTCAACTTTTTTTTAAATTTTTTTACGATTATTTTTTAAAAAAATAAATATTTTTAATTGCAATTTCAAAGAATATATATAAAAAATTAATTATTTTTTTAAAATTTTACATATTTATTTAATATTTCATTAAATTTTTATTTTTATTTTGCTTCATTAGCTAAATAATTAATTTATATATTTTTGTTTAAATTTAATTACAAAATTTAAATTATTATTTTTAATGTATTTTTATTTAATTTCTTTATTTTTAAAATTTACATAATAAATATATTATATTTAAAAATATTTTCTTTTTTAAAAAATTTATAGTAAATAAAATTTATTTTGTAAAATATTATTTAATCTGTAAAATAAAAAATAAAAAAATAAAAAAATAATATATACAAAATGTTAGTACTATAAATTTAAGAATTATACATTGTAGCAGAGTAATTGCAGCGGGATAACTGTAGCATATTTTTGGTTCCGATGGTAAAATCGTTTAAATGGCCTGAAATTGAATCGATTAGTGAAATTGAATTAAGATTAATTTTATCAGTAAATAGTGGGTGTGAAAAAAGTTATTTTCGGAATTTTTTTATTTGAAAGTGTTTGTTTCGAACGACGCCGTTTCATGTGAACATCTGCCACGTGTATGGCGCAAAATTTGCTGATATTCTCAGCATTACAGCCCCCCAATCCTACCAGAATCGTCTCCTTTGTATGTGGACGAGAAAGACACGCAAGTACGCAAACTCAAGAGTCTCAGACACAGACACAGACACAGGCACACAGTTCACTAACGTGATAGGAAGAAAGGAAGAAAAAAGAGAGTTGCAAAAGGAAGACTAAAACTGAAGTGGGCATGTCTCTAAACGCGCTGGTTCGACTTCCTCTGTTGAGTTCAACAACGCATGAACATGTGCTTGTCAAGCACTCTCTGTTTTCTTCCAGGATGACCCAGAAGCCTTTTCGTGATCAAAGGCAACATGTGCTTGTAGTTCAGGCTAAGGGAAAGAGGGGAATGCAAGCTCGTCAGTTTCAAAGGCCGCCACCTCCCTCCATGCCCAAGATTGAAGATGATGGCAACCCTCGTTTTGTCATCTTCATTCGTATGGCCAACGTTTGTTCTCTCACTCTTCTCACGTTTCTTCCTCTGCTCTGAATTTTCATGTGGTATAGTTTCTGTTGGTTCTCTGATAACCAGGAAAATAAGGCTTGTTTGATTTACTATTAATCCAGGAAAATCTAAGGAATATGATTTTTAGTGTAAGTTTGAAGGAATAAACTTTTGGTTCAATCCTGAAAACTAGTTTGAGATCTTAAAATAACAAGGAGATCGTTTTCTATGATATTCTATCCAATTTATATCCAAAAACTCTAAATTTTATCATGGTTTCTGTTTCCTAGAATTAAACGTCTTGTTAGAGCATCACTTGAATGTTTAATTCAAGTAGATACAACAAACAAATGGCAAAATTGAAACCCATATACCTACTCACTGGTCTCAATTTTGCCAAGTAGTTACTTTTTCTTATTTTATTTAGTAGTAAAAGTATTTTCCACGAAGGTCCATTTTTTTTTTTTTATGTTTCCCCGAGTGTTTTCTGTATCAATATGCTGTTATTGCATTGGCGGAGTGTTTTCTATGATTTATTTTCTCTTGTTTTCTAATAATTGCTATTAGATTCTCGATAATGGTAATTTAGTAGATTCCCATCTGTCAGCATATAGTATTATAAAACCCTTACTATTTGTGCAGGTTTATCTTTGGTACCCACTTAGTATAATTTCAGGTGGCACCACTGCCAAAATCATGGTTGCTGCGAAAGATAATTTCATGGGGAAGTATATCTACAAAGATACACTTGCGAGAAATCTCGCAGCAGTTATTTATAGAGTAAGTTCTACTTTAAGTGAGTTTTCCTTCATTTGATTTATAGTCTTGCATTAATGTATTAGGAAATCATGCTTTTGGTTTGCTCTTTTTTTAAATTAAATCCCTTTTGCATGGCCTGCATTCTAATTAATTTACACTTGTTTGTCTGTTTAATTAGGAAATGTATCAAGCTTTTTCATATTTTTCCCTTCCATCTGGTTCTGCATTTGTTTGAAAAGAGACTTGCATACAAAAAGAAAAGACAGGAGACTTGTGTCCACTGTATGGATGAGTTTTTTTTTTTTTTTTTTTATACCTACAATGACTACATAGTTGCTATGAATGACCTCCTTAAACAAGCTTATTCAAGTCTGTTTGTCATGGTTGACAAAACTTATCTTTCTGAAAAGCTTTGCCAAATTTAACTTCCATTACAGCTTATTATGCCTTACTTTTACTGTTTGTCAATATGCCTGAACACATTGATAGAGACAAGTGAACTATTCATAGGTTGGAAATCTTGTTGGATGCAAGCAGAATAAATATTTATTACATTAGATAACCAATAAGACATTTTTAGATTCCTAAGAGACATACTTTAATAAAATTTGTTGAAGAAGACTCCATTTCTGTCAAACTTCTGCACTCTCATTTTCAAGATTGCAAAGTACTTCCAAAACCCCCTCTCAATTTGTAATCTTCAATTGATTTTTAAATCTTTCAAACTTCTCAATTGTGATTGCTTTGGTAAGAGCATCTGCTAGCTGATCATGAGTGCTAATAAAATCCATGCTAATTTCTCATTTGAACACCAAATCACGAATGAAATGGTGATGAAGCACAATGTGCTTTGATCTAGAATGAAAAACTGGATTTTTTGTCATTGCAATGGCTGACATGTTATCACAATAAATTGTGGTTGATTCTTCTTGGTTAAACTGCAAATCTTTGAGAATTCTTTTTAGCCAAACAACTTCACAAGCTGAATCTGATGTTGCGATGTACTCTGCCTCTGCAGATGATAAGGCTACTGATTTTTGCTTCCTAGAACTCCATGAAATTATATTTGAACCAAGACAAAACAAATATCCTAATGTGCTTTTTCAATCATCAATTGAACCTGCCCAATCATTATTAGTGAAATTGATGAGCTTGCAATTTTCTTCTTTTCATACTCAATACCCAACTTCTTAGTCCCTTGAAGATGCCTTAATATCCTCTTTGCTACAACATAATGAGTCTTTTTGGAATCATTCATAAATTTGGAAATCACACTTACATAATATGTAATGTCAAGAACATGTAATGTCAGGTTTAGTGTTAGTAAGATAAATCAAGGAACCAACTAAACTTCTGTAAATTTTCTCATCTACGTTATCTTCTCTACTAGCATGTTGTAGCTTTTCATTCAACATATAAGCAAACAATGAGAAAGTCAGTTGTTTCATTTTTCACATAAAGAGAAGGCTCTCATAAGCTTCTGTTGAATTCAGTTTTAATGAAGTATCCATCAATCCTGTTGTTCCATGCTTGTGGCTCTTGCTTCAAGCCATAAAATGCCTTTCGAAGACAATAAACCTTATATTCTTCACCTTTCACAACATAACTTTAAGGCTGTACAACATACACTTCTTCTTCAATTTTACCATAAGAAAATGTTGATTTCACATCAAACTGAAACACATTTAGTTCCAACTGAGTTGCCAAGGCAAGTACAATTCTTATTGTCTCCATTCGGGCAACTAGTGCAAAAGTTTCTATAAAGTCAATTTCGGGTTGTTAAGTGTACCCTTTAACGACCAACTTTGCGTTGTACTTTTGAATTGAATTATCTTCCTTGTACTTGATCTTGAAGATCCATTTTAAGCCAATTGTCTTATTTCCTTTTGGCAAGTTCACAAACTCCCATGTTTTGTTTTTGACAATAGTAGCCATTTCTTCATTCATTGCATCAATCCAAACTTTATTTTTTGAAGCCGCCTCATAAGTTTGAGACTCGTAAGATAATAAAGCTACATCATTAGCTTCATATACCTCTCTCAACGATCTCATCTTCCTTGGTAGACTGTCTTCATCAGAAAAATTGTTTGGCGAAAATCCAGCTATTGAAATTGAATAATTTGATGAAGAATTCTGCAAAAAATCATTTTTCTCTACAAAATCTAGTGAAAATGATGACGGTTTAGCAACATCAAAAACTCTAGATGCAAGAGGATACTCATTTTTCCACTGCCAAGTTGATGTTTCATCAAATACTACATCTCGAGAGATAGCAAGCTGATTTGAAGATGGATTTAAAAGCTAATAACCCTTGGATTCATCACTATAGCCAATAAACACATACTTTTCACCTTTTTCATCTAACTTTTCTCTTTTTGAAGATGGAAGCAAAGCATATGCAATGCTGCCAAATATCCTGAGATGATCGATGATAGGTTTGCGATTGTTCCAAGCTTCAAATGGTGTTTTATCTCTAATCAGCTTTGTGGGAGAACGATTAAAAACATAGATAGCTGTATGGCAAGCTTCTGCCCATAAGTTATTAGGAATTCCCTTGCCTTTCTACATGCTTCATGCTATCTCCATAATGGTATGATTTTTCCATTTTGCAACTCCATAATGGTACGATTCTTCCATTCTGCAACTCTATTCTGTTGTGGACTTCTGCTGACAGAAAGCTACCTTTGAATTCCATTTTCTTTACAATAATTCATAAATTGAGTGTATATGAATTCACCACCACGATCTATTCTTAAACTTTTCAATTTGCATTCACTTTTGACTTTTTGTAAGTGCTTTAAACTAGAGTAAAATTGAAAAAGCTTTTGATTTTTCACAAAAAAATATAAATCCACATCATTCTTCTAAAGTCATCAACAAAAAGAATGAAATAGCTTTTATTGTTGAGTGAAGGAATCCTAGTAGAACCTCAAATATCAACATGCACTAACTCTAAAGGTACTTTGGTTCTCCAGGAAGTTTTTGGAAATGGAAGTTGATGCAATTTTCATATATACATCCTTCTCATATTTTTTCATTTCTTCCAACCATTGGTAACCTAACCACCATGTTCTTTTGATTGAGAGGCTGTAAATGACCATATCTCAAATGTTATTATCGATAAGAATTTGAAATTTCAATTTTAAGAGCAAAATTCTCATCTAGTGGCATGACAAGAGGGAATTTTTTTATTTTTTGACATCTCGACGACAACCTCCATAATGTTATTCTTTTTATCAAAAATTTTGCATTTTTCATCATCAAAATGAATTGAGAAACCTTTTTGAATAAGCTGACCACATTATAAAGGTTTTGAGTTTAATTCGGAACATAGAACATTAGAGATGAGCTTCTTGTTACCTATTTTGGTATGGACAACAACGGTTCCTTTTCCATCAGCATTCTGCAACTTTCCATCTACAAGCTTTACTTGAGAAGAGAAGCTTTGATCAAGATTCACAAAGATCTCCTGGTTTCCTGTCATGTGGTTACTACAACCACTATCCAAATACCACAAACTTTTTGAATCACATTCAATATTTTTGCTGGAATAAAATAGATAATCTCCATCACCTTCTTTTATAAAATTTACCTCATTTTTGTTTTGATACTAGCAATCCCTTTGTGAATGATTAGGAATTCTACACTTTGTGGATCTAAATCGACTATCTTTTGATTCATGATTAGTTCTTTTTCAAATAATGCATTGAGAGTTTGCATTACAAGAATTTCCTTTATTACCACTCCATTTGTTGCGGTTACCATTTTGCCCTTTACCACGTTGCTTTTTTTTTTTTTTTTTGAGGAGCCTCTATTGTTATGCTCATATTGGCCACTCTTATTCTGATATGCAACAATTGTCTTGGACTGAAAAACATTCTCCACAAGCTTATTTGAAGAACAATTGATTCTCTGCTCATGTGATTGAAGAGAACCTGATAAATTTGAAGAAAAAAAATCATCATCTTAGACAGATCCTAAGTTTCTTCAATGCCAGCAACTACATGATCAAACTTTAAAGGAAGACTTCTGAACACTTTTTCATTAACCTTCTTGTCTTTAATAGTATCACTGCAACCTCTTATCTGGTTTACAATCTTAGTGACTCTAAAACAGAAATCATGAATGTTTTCATTTTCTTTCATTGCTAAATTATCAAATTGTTTCCATAAAGTTTGCAACTTGATGATGATAGCCTTTCTAGAATCTTGAAATTCTTGCTTCAAAATTTCCCAAACATTTTTGGCTTTTTTGACACTAAAAATTCTGGGAAAGATTGCCTTGCTCACTCCTTGCTGAATGAAACAAAGCGCTATGGCATCTTTCTTTTTGTCTTGCTTGTATTGCTTTTGTTGAGCTTGAGTACAATCCGAAGCACTTCCTGATTATGGTGGTTCGACATAATCAGATTCAACAACTTCCCATAGATCATGAGAGATGAAAAATGTTTCCATTTGGCTACTTCAGTGCTCATAATGCTTTCCTTCAAAAATTGGAACTTGACTTAGAGAATATGAAAATAAAGTAGGGAGGGGATTTGATGTCATTGTTATGAAAGTTTTAAGAATATCTCTGATACTAAATTTTGTTGGATGCAAGCAGAAGGTAAGTGGGATATTAAAGAAATATTGTTGCAAAAAAACTTTTTAAATTTTTCATTATACTAGAAACATGAGTTACATTTTTTTTACTCTCACTACATTACTACTACACCTCCTTTATATTTAAACACAATAAATATTTATTACATTAGATAACCAATGAGACATTTTTAGATTCCTAATAGATGTACTTTAATAAAACTTGTTGAAGAAGACTCTACTTCTGTCAAACTTCTGCTTTAATTCTTGCTCTCATTTTCAAGATTGCAAATTACTTTCCAACAAATCTTTGATGTTCTTTTGAAGTTTTGTCATGCAGCTGTTAACGCCTTTCATGACCACTTTAAGCAGGATTTAGGTAGCATTTTCTGTTTTCAGCTAATTGGCTTTTTAGATCAATGTTCCCATCTTTATTCCTATGAGAGCATAGAGCTCATATAGACATTCTATGTTGTCTTCCCAGTTTCCATAACCATGTTCTCTTATGTCACTTACTACTTGCTTTTATTTCAAATAGGACGAGAAGGAGATACAGAAGACAGCATTCAAGCAGTTTCGTGTATTGCGGTCAGCTACTGAGTTCAGATATGGCTACAAGCTTGTTGTAATGCTTCCATGACCTCTACTATGAACCTCTCTATATTCAAATTTTCACTTGATTATACATCTTGCCATCCAAGCTTTGTAGTTGCACAAGCATGATGAAGAGCAATTTTACCCATGTTAAATCTTAGTTTTTTTTTATGCCAATTATGCAGGAAAATGGTAATTTGAGAGCTGCACTTTCTACCACTGATGTAATTGAGGTAAAGCCTTAAGAGTTTCTTATATTTTATTAATACGGAAATTCTTATGTTTAGATTGTCACAAGAAGTTTTAGGTTGAAGCTGCTGGGCTGGGATGACTAATATTTTGGTGGTTATTAATCCAATGTTCAGCTTCCAACACAAGACCAGCTAAAAACAGTCGTTGATAAAGTGAAAGACTTCTTTGGTGATGCAAAAGAGTCGTTTGGAAAGTTAACAGCACTAAATTCAACCGCAACCGAGGAATAAGAGGAAAATTCAGAGGAAAAGGCCGAGTAAGTTGATTAAACATTTTTGGTTTCTTGATTATGGTCACAGGAACTAATATAGAATGAGCAGTCTATAAAATTATTTGTCAATTTTAAGTAGTGGTTTGTACAGAGGATGAGCATTATATATATGCATTTTTTTTTTTTTTTTTGGTTTTCTTTTTTGATTAACCAGGGTTTGAGGCTGAACGTCAAGAAACCATTTGATTAACAGGCATTAAAACTCTGCTTCAGCGAGATTGAGAAGCATTCTGATCTGTAAAAGTTGCAAAGGTGGTGGGCGCGCACACACTAATTACAAGGTTTTGTTTGTAAATTTTGTTTATGGAACCAAATTTATGTTATATTTGTAACATCTAAATGCAAATTCAGCCTGCTTTGATTTAAAAAAAAAAAAGGAAATATGCATTCAGCTTTATTTTTGTTGATAAAGAAAGATAACCACGAAGTTGTGTGACAACTCTGAGATAGTACATTTTTGTAACGTACTCTTGCAAAGCAAGATTGATTATTATAACACATAATTACAATAAACATACTTGGGACTCTTGGAACCGATACTTAATAATCATTTCACTTGCGTTCATAATCCTTGTTTGCTGTTGGGACAAGCAGCAGAGCAGATTTTTTCCTTGTAGCAAGCCCAAAAATCTCTTGAAGGTCTACATCATCAGCTCCAACTCCTTGAGGCAATGCCCAATCAAAATGATACAAAAGTCGAGCCGCTGCCATTTCTACAGTTGCCAATCCAAACATATAACCAGGGCAGCCTCTTCTTCCTCCTCCAAAAGGTAGAAACTTGAAATCTTGATCCTTGAAGTCTATACCGTTCTCCTCAAATCTCTCAGGAATGTACTCCAGGGGATTTTCCCATGACTCAGGGTCTCTACCAATTGCATAACTATTGATGAAAACCCGAGTTTTTGCTGGGATCTCGTAGCCTTCGAGTATGCATCTGTCCATGGACTCTCTGGGAACCAGTAAAGGGACTGGTGGATGCAATCTCATTGTCTCCTTAATAATGGATTTCAAGTAATGGAGTTGTTGGATATGGCTCTCGTCAATTGTTTGACTGCCAGACGCAATTCTTCGAACTTCTTCTTGTGCTTTTCTCATCACTCTTGGGTGTCTAGCGAGCTCTGTCATTGTCCATTCTAAAGTTGCTGATGTCGTATCAGTTCCAGCAACAAACATGTCCTGCATGTATTATAGCACATACAATGTTTGAGGATCAGTTTGAATGTTAACCTTCTTAAATGCTCAAACTGTAAATGTGAAATAATTTGGCATTGCTCGGTATTAATTCCCATTGGACTTTTTCGGACGATAAACATTGTCATCACACGATATTACATCACCTCAACCGCCTCTTCAAAACTTAAACTTGCATGCAAATCACTTATTTCTTTGTTTGGAAAGAATGCAAACCACGTTTTGGAACAAAATAAAACACAAACACAATTCCCTAACCAGGACCGAGTTCCGAGTTGAAATTCTCAGACTCTGAAACCAAACTCACGGGAAGAGAGAGAGATGAGCAGTAGCAGTACATATGCATACCAGAACAAGAGCCTTCAGATTATCATCGGTAATGGGCACTTCCAATTCATCTCGTTGTTGCACTCTAAGCAAAACATCCACAAAATCTTCGCTACCACTTGACTGTCTGTCCTCCTTTTTCGTCAAATGCTCATCAATGATCTCATCACAAACAGCTCTCAGATCCTTCAGATTCTTCTTCAACCTTCGTTTATACCCACTCACCGAGTTGACCCACCCCCACTCGGGGAAGAAATCCCCCAAACAAAACCCAGCCAGCAACTCTTGAGTTTCTGTCAGAACACTCACCAAATAATTATTTTTCTCCTCCACTAAACCCTCCATAAACCTCTTTCCAAAAGCCACACGGCATAGAATATCATTAGCTAGGGCGAAAAAAAGTTTGCTCATGTCTGTTTCTGACCCACACCGAGCTTGCACGGCGGTTAACAACCGGTGCACTTCCTCATCTCGGACGAGTTGGAAAGAGTTGACACGTTTTGAGCTGAGAAACTCTGTGACACAGATTTTACGCGTTTGGCGCCAGTAAGGGCCGTAAGGGGAGAAGGTGATGTCAGAGCAGCCAAATGAGAGGTACTGAGCCGCAAGGAGTTGCGGACGGCTGGCAAAGACATGGTCTTGAGTTTTGAGTACGTGTCGAGCGAGTTGCGATGAGGAGATTACAACAGTTGGAACTCGGCCGAGTTGGAGGTAAATTATGGGACCCAGTTGATCAGCGAGTTGAGTGAAGGTATGATGTGGCATGTCTGTGAGGAGGTGAAGGTGACCGATTATGGGAAGTTTTAGCGGCGACGGTGGGTTGACAGACGACTGTAACTCTCTGTTCCAATATTGTCGACGAATGACGTAGTAGTAGACGACGAGAGTGATTAAGAGTAGGAGTGGGAGGAAGAGGATTTGAGCGGTAAATCTGTCCATTTTTCCGCTTTTGCTTTCCTCTGTATTGACGGTGGTCACTGGTGAAGTGAAAGTAGCATAGCCTGGACCTCGCTCATGTACGTTTATGAGGAAGAGGAAGTGCTGTTGTTTTGACCCAAATGCCCTTGTTCTGAAGTCACCCAAATACATCACTGTGTATTTAAACTCTACCCATACCTATTTTATTTAATAATAAATGTATTATTTTTTAAATTGATTATATATATATATATTATTTAAAATAAATTATTCTAAGTTTAAAAAATTAAAAAAAAATTAATATAATATATAGTACAAAACAAAAAATATATATATTTATAAAAGATAAACACTTATTAAAATAATTTTTATTCAAAATTATATTCATTTTAATCACTTTCATTATCACAATAATAAAATTTAGCAAATGCACATAAAATATTTAAACAAATCTATTCATAGTTGAATTTTGATGCAAAACATTACATGTAAATTAGGAGCGGCTATTTTTATCACAATACACTAATTCAATATGAATATGATATAAAATTTATAAATTTATGTTGAGACAATATGATATGATTATTAAACAGATAACATGACACGATTAATAATTGTGTTGAATTATAATTTAGAGTTATCGACAAGTGAATTTATTTATAATATAATTAATTATTCGAATAATTATATTGTGCAAACTTTATATGATTTAATAAATTTGTTTTATAATTTTTTTATTTTAAAAAATATGTAATTATATTTATTTATTTTTAAAAGGTATTTAATTGTATTTAAAATAAAATTAATTTGTATTTGAAAAAATATTTATATATATATATATATTATATAAGTAATACAATTATAGTATGTTTAACCGTTTTATAATCGTATCATATTAAAGTTTTTATTTATTGATATAATTATTAAATAAGTCGAGTTCAGGTTGATTTCTTATAACACAATTACAAGAATTGTCACCCCTACATGTATATTCGATTTTTTTTAAATCTTATTTTTTATGTTTAAATTTTTTTATATTATATATTTTAAATTTTACGTTAATTATTTAATTTCTATGTTTCATATTTTTTTTATTTTATATTTTAAATTTTACTTAAATTATTCTTTTTATTTTAAATTTTACTTTAAAAATATATATAAGATGCATAAATATATATATATATATATATATATACATATACATACACACACCTTAGGCAAGTCATGGTAGAATTTTGGATATCAACGTTCAATGATGAACAGTATGTGTTACTGGCATAGTTTTTAGTTGTGCCTTCAGTTTTTTCGTTTACAGAAATTGTTTCCTCTTTCCTGTTTCTGAAATTTTTGGAGTGAATCGAAACAGCTGTAGATAGCATCTGCCATCGAGAATTCACAACTATTTTGAAACTTCACTTCAGTTTCCAAATCTGTCTTGTTAATTTTAATTTTTAAATTTAAACAGTTGTAGATTGCACCAGGATTGCAACTATGTACCATAAAATTGACAACAAAAGCAGCAACATTGCAAATCATAACATGAAAGCATTTCGTGGCCAGATACGTGTCTTCAGTTGACTCTTTGCAGACAAAAGTCGTTGCAAAACTTGCATCATTTGACTGGAAATGTCTGCCTCCATCAGGTTTTTCTTGGTTCAAATTCAAATCACATCACCAGCCAAATAAATTAATGTAATAAAGTAAATAGATTCTCATAATCTAAAGAATCCACATCTCATTCACTATATTGACGTATATGAATAGGAAAAGGGAACTAGACGTTGGGAAAAGCTTTAATGGGTCCGACCCACAATTTAAAAAGACTACTGTAATAAATCTTGAGTCTCGATGATTCATGTTTCATATGAAAGATTTATCTTTTGGAGGAATATGCGCACATTGGAGTGTAGAATCAGTTCAGTGTCCTTAAAATCAAAGTGAACAAACAGCCTGCGGTTTAAAGGCAAATCGAAGCTGCCCACATAAAAAAAGAGATTTTTTTTATTCTGCAAATATCAGTCTTCCCTGTCTCTGTCTGTGTGTTTTGTGGGTTGCTTACTTGCTTTGGTTTTGTGGAGTTGAAATGGACACATATGAGCCTGTGGAAGTGTGATTCAAATTTTCGAGGAGAGTATATTGAGGGAACTTTCTTAGTTATCAGTGGGAAGAGAAGCAACAGTGGGTGCTAAATATCAGTAGAAAGAAAGGAAAAGAAAACAAGAACGAGAAAGAAAAAGGTTTTGCTGTTTGAGAGAGGAATAGAATAAATGGGTGAATCGGCTGTGCTTTTGAGATCGTTTTATCATCCATCTGACGCTTTTCGTGAGGCCAGAGAGGTCAGTTCTTCTGAGGTTATTAACTTCTGCAGTTCTTGGTTTTCTATTTTGTTGTCAAGTTATTGTGATGCTTTTAATATGCCGTATTTTTTAGATATTATCCCAGATTAGGTTTTTATTATATGTTTTGTTTATGCGTTAATGGTCTTTTTGGCTGCTGAGGAATCATGGAAAGTGCTAATTTCAGTTCTTGGTCTTGTAGCTTGGTTACATAACCTCCGAATGGTAAGAAAATGGGTTGTAAAGGAAGTCCCTTTTGAGCAGTTTCTTGTCCTTCCTTTTCTTGCATTATTTCCAAGAACCAAACGGGAATTTCTGATTCTTTAATATTCTCAAGAACCAAACGGGAATTTCTAATTCTTTAATATTCTCACGGATTTATTTTTTTCTGAGAATTGTTTACTTTTCTTATCTTCTACACATTTGCTTTAATGCAGGTTTTGATCAGCCTTTGGTCTTGTTTCTTTCTTGCTCATTCTTTTTCTATAAAATCATCTTTTGATGCTCATATTGTGTGCAATTGTACAAGTTCTTAATAATTTTAATGATTAGGGTAGCAGGCAACATAACAACGTTTGGTGTCATGGATATCTATGTATTTTCGATTTTAGCAAGAAACCATTTATTGAAATTCCTTTATGATTCTGTATCTAGTATGCATTTAGATCCATGTGTGTGAAATTAAGGGCTTAACTTCGAAGAATTAGATAAGGAAAATCAGAAGTATTTTAAGTTAGGGGGTCTCATTGGCAGCATTAATGGTTTTGGATATTACTGTCAATATGTCATTATAGGACTTTAAATTACTTGGAGATGAAACTCATACTGTAATTCTACATTACAGGGTGATCCCATTCGTGCCCTTACTGAATCGATATCTTTTGGGAGATTTATGTCAGACTCTCTGGCTTGGGAAAAATGGTCGACATTCTCTCACAATCGTTACTTAGAAAAAGTAGAGAAGTTTTCCAAACCAGGTTCTGTTGCCCAGAAGAAAGCATATTTTGAAGCTCATTACAAGAGAAAAGCTGCCATGAAAGTGGCAGCAGCCAAAGAAGCAAATGCAGCTGCTAATGATGTTCCTGAATTAAAAACTACTAGCGAAATTCAAAATAACTATCCCATGGATACAGAGTCAGTGAAAGCAAACAGCCACGTGGGCATCAATGAACAGAAAGAGCAATATATGGTCAATACTAGCACTGACTCGGCTACAGATACAAAGTCAGAAGACATGAACCATGCGGTCGCTTATGATCAATGGGAAGAAGATAGTCCAGATACTGAGGTTGTTCATTCTGCTGATGCAAATGCATGCGATTCTATCAATACACCAGATGATTTGGAAGACGCTGATACTGAAAGAAGTGAAGCAATAATGGAAAATGCTGTCAATGAGGAGAACCCAACTCAAACTGATAATTTAAAGCAGCTTCAGAATCCAGATGTCGATAACAAGATTGTGGCCAGCCCTGTTGAGAGAATGCACAATAAGGTTATATGTCTAGTTATGCCATGTTTTGTCATTTATCTGTGTTAGCTTCATTGTATAATGTTTTAATTATTTTCAAAATTTCAGGAAGTTGTCGATCAGGAGAATTCAGCTTCATCAAGCAAGAAAAAGCAGTCAATCTGTTCGTCAAAGTCATCATCTCAAAGTGGAGTATCCGGACTTATGTCATATCCAGCCAAACAAGTTCCTTCCTTACCAGCCAGAAATGTTGAGAATATTGCTACAAACAGTAAGGAGTCTGTAGGAGACTCAAATGAAAAAAAGAGAGTAGTTTCGAAATTCCTCTATAAGTCAATCAATTTCAGTCCTCGTGTTAGTGAAACCAGTAAAGCTTTCCTCCAAGCCCAAAAACAGTTCAACTCCTACACGAACCCCAACCAGAGTAACTTCTATTCCCTTTACAGCCTCATTTATCTATCCACGCACTCACAACACATTCAAGCATGCACAAATCTAAGTGTTATTAGGAATTTGTGGATAACCAGTGCAAGTTTTATTTACAAACTTCAGGCTTCTGTTAATGGGGTATCAAAGCATCTTTCTAAACTTTTCCAGTCTGAAAATAAAAGGTATTTCTAACCCCCATACACTATCTCAAGAAACTGGAAATACTCTCGCTAATGGCAACATCTTCATGGGTAAAATATAGCCACTGAGGTGATCGGAATTATTGTTTCAGGAGTGAAGCACAAGTCAGTAAGTCAGTTTCAGGAGGGATAACTAAAGTTGGGCTATTCCTGTCACTACCAGTGGAGTGAGTATTTTTCCTACTTCAATTTCTTAAATGTGCAATGTTCACATATTTTGGTTTGTTGCCTACATCAATCATGCTATTGCTACTTGATTTCTTTTCAGATTAGTTACTCTACATATAAATGCATATCTCGTTGTTCTCACATTATACATATACTTGAAAACTATTAAAATGAACTTTTGGAAGTCATGATATTAAATATCGCATTCAACATTATCTATGCACTCTGGCTGATTTCGCCTTCCACACGTGGACAAAAATTATTGACTTGGTTACTGAAGCACTGGATAACATTTTCATATGAAACTTCTAAGTTCTATTTCACATATTGTATGGCAGAGGGTTGGAATCTTCTAGTGCTAACAGAAGAAAAGCACGATCTCCTCCATCTATATCCTCTCCTTTTAGCTTCAAGAGCAAAGAAAGGGCTGCAAAACGGAAAGAGGCAAGAATGGGCACTTCTGTAATTTTTACTTCTTACCATGTTATGAATTCTAATATTTGGAGATGTGATACCTTTCCTTTGCTACATGCCAGTTCTTCGAGAAGCTGGAAGAGAAAAACAATACAAAGGGAGCAGAAGAGGGTCAACTGGAAACAAGATCAAAGGTTACCTCACATAAGCTTTAAAATATTGTTGATATATTTATGAGAGAGTTGTTACTGAATGACAAAATTGCAACCCTGTCAGTTCTCAATGAGGGGGTTGCAATTTTTTTTTTTTTTTGGTAAGTATTAATTGAGCAAAAGATTTGAGTTGCTCCAGTTAGTTGTAAAAAGGGGCGCACATTTTATCTTCCTTGCCTGGTCATACTATGGTAAGTTACTATTTGTTGTTCTCTTTATGCAGGAGAGAGTGGAGCAAGACAGTAAAAAACTGCGGCAGAGTACAGGCTTCAAAGCTAAACAGAATGAGCATTTGTATCATGGATCTCGTTTGCCAAATATTCACATGAAGAAGGTTCTTATGTCTATCTTCTTAATTTGTTTCCATTATAGGGGATTAAAATATCTGATAAAATGTGTTACTTGTCTGTAACAGTTACCTTTTATTTTTTAGATGTTAATTAATAAGTTGGGCAGTCGTTTTCTGAAATGACGGGCATTGAAACAGTAATAGGAATTCAAGCTTAAATGAAATGACAAAAAAAAGCATATTTTTACAGTTCTAACATTTCCCTCAGTTAAAAATTTAACCCTGCCTCCATGTTATGCAGGAAAAAGCAGAACATGACTTTGAAAAACTGCAGCAGAGTACTGGCTTCAAAGCTAAACCAAATGGAAATTCGCATCATTGTCCGCCTCTGCCGAGTAATCGCATGAAGAAGGTTCTTACATTTACCTTATTTACTTGTTATACCATGAAGCCAATGTCATCATACTTGATTAGAACATGAATTAAACTACAGTACGGCTATGATAACTTGGAATTGGAGGGTTTAGCTATGCGTTCTAATTTATGAAGGATTTTGCTGCCACCATTAGTTTTTGCACTGGATATAGTGGTGAAGGGATGTTTTTTAACTTACGTGTAGATGCTTATCTAATCAGTGGGTACTTAATGTGGCAAATCATGCCTTGCTGAAACCTCTTTCTCGGCCTTGGTCACCAAAACTTGGAGGGAAGTCAACTCCAACTGTAGTACAGGATACAGTACAGGATACAGGCTCCTGGCCTCCCTGGAAGCCATCAGTTAATACTGAGAGCTCTAAGCCTGTTTTAGTGAAAAATAAGCAAAGCACAACTCGCTCAGTCACTTCACTGCCCAAACTTGGAAGGAAGCCGACTTCCAACCCAGTCCAGGTTGCAAATACACGACCACCCTGGAGGTCTTCAATGAATACTGCTAGCTTCAAGCGCATTATAGAGAAAAATAACACTAACACAAATCGATCAGTCTCTTCACTGCCAAAGAAGAATGCACACGAGAATGAGTTTCCAAAGAGGGGTGTTTTATTCACCTGATTGACCCACTGCTGGCTACTCCAGAGATAGTTTTGTAAATTTGGAGAATTATTTTGTATGGTGTCAAATATAAATGTATGTTGGGTCTTTTTCGCTTAAATAATAATAAAAAAGTAGTTATTGTCATTTAGCTTTTTTAACACGATGATTTTTAGATTGATGGCTTGGCAACTTACAGAGCTTAATAGATTTTCTTGATAGGGGTCGATGAAAATATACATATTGGATCAAATATTAGTGGTTTAATGTCCCTATTTATCATGAATCGTTTTTATTGTCAATTTAGCTTAGTTACCATAAATTTTGGAGATAGATGTATATAAAGTTTGTAAATTTTCATTGTATATCATAAAAAGGGTATGTCAAATTTGAAATTATGATTTATACTGATGGCATATTCCCCCTCAAATCTTTTGAGCTGCTAATTTCATGGGGTGACTAAGGGGCTGCTTGTAATTTAGTCGGTGATCAATTTTGGGTATGTCTCTGCCAGAGATTTGTAGTTTTTACTTATCTTGCAGTACTAGAGATTGAATCCTCCCGCAAACCACTGTCACGCTCTATGTAGTCAAGTAGAATGAGCCAAAGACCAAAGCTAGAATCTGCACCCATTACTTGAACTTGTGTATAGAATCTGCAAGGTTTGTGTATGGTCACCCGAAATTGCACCCATCTGAATAGCTCATTTACATCGACATATATACAACACCAACCAACATGTTAAGAACTTGAAGAAGCAAGAGAATTATGCTTAATGTTTTCATCACTCATATTATACATGCTTCAAAATGTCTGAACTGATTAGCAAAATAACATCCCAATTCATAGTGTTGTTATACTCCATTTACAGACTGATCATCTAATATGAAATAGCTAAGTATCCATCCTGCATTGCAGACATGAAGGGTAGAACAAGGTCATGCTATAAACAAACCTTGATCGATTATAGAATATTCTGTTGGGTCATAGTGGTAATCGTAATCAAACCTCATAGTATCATACAGGTGGATTGGAACTTCAGAAATGAGTCCTGGATCATTGTACTCTGAAAAATTTATATCCTCAAGTCCAAGATTCTCATCTAAATAATCACCTTGCAGCCAACAAAATTGCAAGTCATCATCCAGTGATGCCAAAGATGACCCAATTCCCAAATTTATGTCTCGTTGGGCAGATTCCAAGTCAGAGATGCAACTCAGATTTAAGCCCTGACGTTTTATGCTTGATGTGGTAGTGGAAATTGGCTCAAAAGATTGACAATTTACCGTATGACTCGCGGTCTCAACAAAAAAAGAGTCAATTGCACATCCAATTGGAATTGCATTGGCGTAATTGCTTTTGTACATGCCACCCAAAGGCTTAAGGTTATTGTCTCTGTCAGCCACTGAAGTTTCAGGACTAATGGATGGACCTGACCGTAAACGATCATTTTGGACGCAATTCAGTGGACCAGGCAGTGGTAGCTGGCTGAAGCCATCCTCTAACTGAAGCGGCTTATGTTCAGGTTTGAATTTAGTCTGTGGAACATCAGACCAAGGGTATTGTGATGGGATGGTAGAATCAAATGCTGTGAAGCTTGCTTCTGACTCCACTGGTGCAAAAGAACAATCGAAGCCTATTTGTGAACTCTTGGCATTACGTTGATTGGGAATATCAACAGTCAAAGCTCTTTTGGTTTCCGTTACAGGTATTGAAACAATCCCCTTAAGGTCACCTTCAAGGCTTTTGGGATTTACATTCTGGACAAGTGAGTTACTGCCAGAAATTCCATAACTTCCACTTGAAACATCATTGTGGTGGTGCACACTAATTGAGTTTTGGAGGCCAAAACTATTAGCAGAATCTTTTGAAGGTGAATCTGTCTGTTTT
The DNA here is from genome assembly GCA_035584115.1 of Cedrela odorata. Classification (NCBI taxonomy): domain Eukaryota; kingdom Viridiplantae; phylum Streptophyta; class Magnoliopsida; order Sapindales; family Meliaceae; genus Cedrela; species Cedrela odorata. The sequence goes on along the minus strand of JAXCLQ010000009.1, from coordinate 9,004,739 downwards.
ATTCCACCAACGGAAGATTTTAATTTGTTTTCCTTCAACAGCCTACTCAAATACAGGCGGTACTTCTGCCAAAAATGAAAAAACCCTGTTAAAGAGATCGTGATGTTAAAAAATTATGACCATAAAGGAACAATTATTTTCTCCCCTTTCTAGCCATTTTCTAATAAGCATAGTTGTGCACTGTAAAATATTGTGTGGTGGGACAGTCATTTAACCTACATTATCTACATAATCAACATAAAGAAGAATTATCATTTAAATCTATGATAGTAGAAGTACAACATCCATCAAATTCAAGTGAAGAAAGAAAACTATACTTCCCCAGGAAATACCACCATGGATAGTACAAGAAAATCATGAAAAAGGGGTGTTAGATAAAAAGTTTTAGCTGGCAGCAAAATCTAAAAGTATCTACCTGCAAGTGGCTGGCAACGTTTTCCCTCGTTAACCAAGGCACATTCATCAAGTCGAGAATTTTCTTTGGACCAACTTCTGCCAAACACACATTACATGTCATGGCTCTGTGGAAGCATGATAAAGATGGTAGATATATCATTGAAAAACACGTAAAGACATAAATATTACTAACTTCCATGAAGTAGATTAAAATTTTCTAATTCATGATGATCTGGAGACCATAAGTTCATATATCACTTACTATCAAATCCAATCTGATTTACAGCTTTCACAAACTTTTGATGAAGGTCAATAGACCAAACCACTCTAGCTTTCTTTGTTGAAGAAGCTTCTGCACAGTCTTTGTCATCATGCTTGCTTTCAACATCTTTTCTTTTCCTCACAGAGGTCAGATCTTCTCCAGTAAGGAAGTGACCATCATCAGACTGATCTGATCCATTTCTTGTCATCTGAACACTTTCAAACCCTTCAATATATTCAATGTCTCTTACCTCGTGTATCCTCTTTCTGAAGACGTGCTGCCATATATTCCGGAGTTCTTTCATTCTTATAGGTTTAAGAAGATAATCACATGCTCCATGTTGAACACCTTTCATGACCCTGCTTGTTTCTCCATCCACGGACATTACTGTGCAGTTACACATGTACAAATAGTCGGAAGCAGGTCCAAGTGAATGTAGGAAAACATAAATAAAATTAAGAAAATGGTAGCAATCTAGAAACAACCAGCAAAGAAATTACTTATAACTGGAAGATCCATCTCAAGCCCAACATGCTCAAGGAGCTTAAACCCATCCATGTCAGGCATATTGACATCACTGATTATGATGTCATATCCATCTTTCCTTTCACGAAGCAAGTTCAGTGCATCCCTGCCTAAACTACAAGTGGTGACTGAAACATATAACAGCAGGAAAAAAAATGTCAGAATGGTAAGAGAAATATAAAGACTGTGATCTGAAAACCTCTGTATATTGTCCAGAAAGCAAACCAACATGTACAACAAAATTTTGTCTCAGCAAAAAAAAAAAAAAAGAAAAAAGAGTCTGATGAAATTCATTTGCTGAAGAAATGTGATATTATAATTCCATAATCAAGTTTTTAATTGATTTTCAGTTTTCAAGCACAGAAGAATTACATGCTATTGCACAATATGAATGCAAAGAAATCCTTTGATATGAATGACACTATCTGAAGGGCTGTAAGGCTAAAAAGGATGTTCTACTGAAGATCAACAATCATTTCAAATTTGCAAAGTATAAAAACAAATTACAAGTTGTTCATGGGAAACATACAAATAGTATACCAGAAAGATTTCTCTGAAATGAGAATGTGCCAAAACCAAGAAAGTAATCAACAGAACTATTTGAAGTAGTCAGCAGTAATAGGAAATAAATTGAAAGGTTGAATGAGAAGATTTGACTGTCTGCAATGAATGTGTTTGGCAGCACCAGCAGAAAAAAAGAAAATAAAAACAAATACATGGAACACTTCTTGAATGGTTGGAAGCCAAGAAGGACGCTGACTGAAGTAGATACAATGAACTGAACATATTTGCCTCAATGGTGAATATGGCTCTATAATCAATATTCAGGGAACATTTACGAAGCCAACCCTAGGGCAGGAATCGGCTAATCTTAATCCAAGACAAGGTTTCAATTCAATCTTTGGCTGAACTTACATCAAGCTTAGGCTAGTTTCATGCTTCCATAGGATCCCATGTAGAAAATTAGTAACATTCAACCTTAATCTCAAAAGATCAGCCCAAAATCAGGCTTATTCATGGGTGAAATCAATCAAGCTCATTACCAAGTTTTACATATATTCATCATCATATAGAGATCCAGCAGTAAAAGCATGCTAATTAATTCCACCACAGCATATTCGATACATTCTTCATCATGCAGTAACTCAAATCAAAATTACACTACTAGTGACCCCATCATCAGTATGATACCAAACTGAAATGTTCAGAAGCCTTACTGAACCTTATTCTGCTAAATTGGATTGCTAAGAACGAAAACTGAGCTAGGCCTCTTGAATGAACACACTAAGCGATATGATAAACTTCAGAAGCTTAAAGGTTATGTTAGTTGAGTGAAACTGAAGCCTAATCTCCACCACTTGAATATTTTCCTAGCCCTCGAGCCTAAAGGAAAAATTAGTCTGTAGTTCAGGTTCAACTTTCTAATAAAAAGGAATAAGCAAAATAAGAAAACCTAGAAGCTCAAGATTTATGAGCTTGATTGATTGATAAAGCCTTCCTAACAAGCCAAGCTGTAAACATGAGAAGGTGGTTGTCTGGCCAATGCAAAGTTTCAAGCCTATAGCTTAAGAAGCAGCACAATATCAAAATGATAAAAACAGATGCATGCTTACCAATTGAACAGGTGAATAGGTTTCCAGTCCCATTTTACTGCATATGTTTACTGGTCTTTAAACAACATGCCTTTTGTATTTGAGCTATTGTAGATGAGATCACTAAGTTTGAGCATATGAACTAATGGAGCCGTTAATTTGCTGAACCAGGGGTTTGAAAACAAACTCCTCCTCAGAGAGAACTAAATCGAGAGTTCTCTTTCTTTATCATCAATCCAATCACTGTTCACTTCTTGCAAACAGCTTTTTAATAGCATGATTTGTAGTCATGATTGACGAGAGGGTGAGTGTCTTCATGATTGGGATTGTTGACTCATCATGATACGGCATGATCGATGTCGTCACTAGCATCAATATCATCAAGATTTTGCTGAAATTGTTCGTCTAGAAATTTCACAGATCAAGGTATGCAACGAGCAGAAGTCATGATAAAGGGTCCTGGTCTTGGACAAGATGCAGCATTAAGAGCTATTCGTAATTGAAATAATGGAGCAATACCAACCCTATCACCTGCTATCTTTTTTTCTTTTTTAACAAAACATTTGAAACAAATCTTTCTTGATAAGAGATTACAACTCCTTAAGCAGAACTATCTGGGTATCATCGATCAATCAATTCAGAAATCAACATCTTCCACCCAAGAACTAGCAAACATTCTTATGCCTAACATATCCATGACTCACTTCCCTATTATCATCAGAAAAATTGTCCCTAAATGCCTTATCATCAAATCAAAGTGTGGCTCGGCATATGGATCAAAACTCAGCAATAACTGAAGCTTCAAAGAAAATGCTTAATTGACTTCAATCACTCTGATAATCAACTTAAACTATCCACAAATTCTCCTAGATTCATAACATTCTCAGCCTTTTGTACCCATTCTTGAATGATCAAGCTCATAAACTTAAGCCTTGCATCTAGAAAATCCTCGCCTTCAGAGAAAACCATCAGATTAATTTCCAACAAAAACTATAAATACATGTATTTTTTGAACAAAGGATGAAGAATCAGAACACATCACAAAAGCAACAATGGCATCATAACATCCAACTGACTTTATTTCTTCACTTTCATCGTTATAAGAGAAATATTGCTCAGTTACTTGTATGCAAAGCTCGATTCTGTGCTCGATATGAACTAATTGCCTAAAATTGAAGCTATCTTGAAAAACTAAAGCAAAAAAAAAAAAGAATAGAAATGAATAATGCCTTACATGCCATCAGACTTCACTATAAACACATGCACCAAAAAAACCCATCTGATATATCAACAATTAAGACAAAATAAAATTTGATAAACTTCATGTAGCAAATTTTGATGAATATGAAACGATAATAACAATAACAAGAAACACAAACAAGTAGATATAAGCAAACAAAATCAGTCACAAAGTAAAGTTAGCTTCAATTGAATTAACCTTCATAACAACACTTTTTTAGCATCTTCTCAAGAATTTTGAGCCACGCTGTATCATCATCAACAACAAGAACACGAAGACCGGCAGGATTAAAGGTGTCGTTTCTAGGAGAAGAGAAACTATTCTCCATCATGGACGAAACTAATAAAAGACTCAAATAAAAATCGAACAAGACAGAAAAATACTAAGGGAAAAAACAGATACAAAGAGAAAGAGTAACTGAAACAAGAGAATGAGGTAGAGAAGTGTTTGGTTTGCAGGGTATTAAAAAAGAAAAACTGGGTTGGTCTAGGATTTTAAGAGAAAAGAAGAACAAATAACGAATATTGGCGCTGCTCGCAACGGTCTATGTGCTACACGTTGGCTTTTTATCCGAAAAAATTCCAAAAATAACCCTTTAGACCAATTCGTTTAAGGAATTTTATCCTCAGTTACAAAAAAAATTATGTTGAGAGTCACCCCGGTGCACCCAGTGCAGTACAGTATATAGTTTCATATAAACCCTAAATCTTAAATTCCCAAATCTTAAAAAGTATATTTTAATTTTAATTTTTTTTTAAATTTACAGAATAAATAATAATTCACTAAATTAAATTTATTTATTATAATTAAATTTACATAAAAATTTAAAATTTAAAAAATAAAATAAATTATTTTTATCAATTATTATTTATTATGTAAATTTTTTAAAAATAAAAATATATTTTAAAATTTTAAAGAAATTATTTTTATTAATTATTATTTATTACATAAATAAACAAAAATAAATAATTCAAAAATTAAAAAGATAAAAAAATATTAAATATTAAATATTAAATTTAATTGTATAAATTTTATTAAATAAAAAAATTGAAACTTATATTAAAAATAAATTAAAAATGAAATAAATTGAAAATCAAAAAAATTAAAAAAAATGATACAGTGATACTGTAGCACATTAATTTTTTTTAATTTTTTAATTTAATTTTTTTTAAAAAATTTTGTAAGTTAAAAAATTTAAAAAAATAAAAAAGAGAAAAATAAATAACTTTATTATTTAGAAAAAAAAATAAAAAGTTTTATTTCAATAAAAAAAATTTTAAAAATATTTAATTTTTTAAATAATAAATTTTTTAACATACAAAATTGTAAAAAAAAAATTAAAAATTTAAAAACTTAATTGTGTTCAGATCTGAACTCAAGCAAAAATTAAAAAACTTAATTATGTTTGGGTCTGCACCCGAGTACAAATTTAAAAAATTAAAAAACTTAATTGTGTTCGGATTATAACATCATTGAAAAATTGATTTTGTGCTCGGATGATGACGTCATTGTGCTAAAAACAAACTTTTTTTTATCTTTTGTGAAATTTTTAAATTTTTTTTAATTTGTACTCGAGTTTATATTCAAGCACAAAACGGTTTTTTAAATTAAAAAAATTAAAAAAATATTTGTATTTAAGTGATGACGTCATTGCACTAAAAACAAAAAAAAAATTATTTTTTGTGAAATTTTTTGTGAAATTTTTAATTTTTAATTTTTTTATTTTTTAAAATTTTAATAAATAAAGAAATTATTTACTATGTAAATTTAAAAATAAAGAAATTAATAAAAATGAAATTCTATTTTTTATTAAAAAATTACGTAAAATTTTTAAAATTAAATATAATTAAATAAATTAAATAAAAATAAAATTCTATTTTATTTTTAAAAATTTTATGTAATTTTTTATTTTTAAATTTATATAATAAATAATTTTTTGTTTTATTAAATAAAGAATTCAAAAAACTAAAAAATTGAAAAAAAAAAAACAAAATTTACTACAATATACTGTAGCGGTAATGTAGCAAATTTTATTTTATTTTTTTCAATTTTTCAGTTATTTCGTTTTTAATTTAGTTTTAATATAAGTTTCAATTTTTTTATTTAATAAAATTTATATAATTAAATTTAATATTTTTTATCCTTTCAATTTTGAATTATTTATTTTTGTATATTTATATAATAAATAAAATTTATTTTTAAATTTTATTTTTAATATAAATTTAATTTGATTAATAAATTTTATACAATAATTTTTTTCTTTTATTTCTTTTTCGTTTTTTATATTATTTTAAAATTTTTTAAACTAAATAAAATTAAAAAAAATAAAAAATAGTAAATAGGTCGGTGCTTAGGTTTGAACCCGAGTACTGACCATGCTTGGGTCCAAGCACAGGACGTACTCTAGTCCAGACCCGAGCACCGACCGATTTTCTATTTTTTTTATTGTTTACAATTATTTTAAGCGATTTTTTTAAAAAAAAAATAAATATTTTTAATTTGTAATTTCAAAAAAAATAACAAAATTAAATTATTATTTTTAATTTTTTTATAATTAACTAGCTTGTCAGATTTCATTACATTTTTATTTTTATTTTACTTCATTAACTAAATAATTAAGTAAGATATTGAATAATAAGTTATGCAATTAAAATTTTAAAATATATTTAATTAATTTAAATTTATATAATAAATAACAATTGATGACAATATTTTTTTTAATTTATTGTAAATAAATTTAATTTTGTGAATTATTATTTATTTTGTAAATTTAAAAAATAAAAAAATTAAAATATATAAAACACAGGTACTATAGTTTTAGGGTTTATGAATTTAAGGTTTAGGGTTTATGGAGCATACATTATAGCACGTATACTGTAGTGAAGTGATTGTAGCATATTTTTTGTCATAAGGATAAAATTGTTCAAATGGCATAAAATGGGACTGATTGGTAAAACTGAATTACAGTTGGTCATATCAGTAAATAGGATATCAATACATGTTATTTAAGGAATTTTTCCTTTTTATCTTCTTTCGGTTCGCTATTTTCTTTCCTTTCCTTTCTTTTTCTCTCCTCTTTGATTTTCGAAAAAGTAAAAAAAAAGGTAAAATAGTAAATAAAAGGGATAATAAAACTGTAAAGATAAGTGTAATTATTGTGGGGGTTGAAGCAGTAGAATCTAGCCTAACCCATAAAATTAAAGTTAAAGGAATTAGAAATTTAGAACATAAAGTGGGTGTGAAAGAATATTTGAATGGATATAGCATCTCATAATTTATGATGCATTGAAGCAATACTTTTGACAAACATTGTTTGATTTTTGACCATATCACCTTGTAATTATTGTGGGGGTTGAAGCTGTAGAATCTGGCCTAACCCATCATGAGCCGCAATGATGTCTCAAAATTTGGGGTGTATATATATATGTGTGTGTGTGTGTGACATTTTACATGTAGTTAATTGTTTTAGTATATTATAAAAGATTTGAAGTTTCATCATGAACCGCATTGATGTCTCAAAATTTGGTATGTGCGCGCGCGTGGGTAAGATAAATATGGGATATAGTGTTATCTTTATTCTTGTTTTGGAGGTGGCATGGCATGTATGGATAAATCTTTGACAAAATTGGCCCCTAAATTGCAAAAGATTGTAGAGTTACATTAAGATCTACAGACAAAAGATAATGTTCTTCCTCTTTTGTTCTTTGTTTTAGAACACTCTAGTTATTGCGTACTCTTGTATATACTTTTACTTGAACTTGAATTATTTTTACCTTCCCTATAAATCTAAAGGTTTGGCATAAAAAGGCACAAGTGTACACCGTACTCAAAAGCAATGTTTTCACTTATCCACTAAGGAAAGGAAGATAAACAACTGTCAAGTGTACATTCATTCACAGGGAATAATTGGAAAGAAAAGTTATTTAGTGCATAACCACGTGAGCTGCACAACATCATGGAGAAGAGCAATAATTGAACAAGTCCAAGAACATCTAACCGGGAAGACAAACTAAAATGGTCCAACTTATTTGAACATTTTACTGTTCATATTGTCTTGATCAGCTAATGCAAACACAACATCTGCTCAATCTCTCCCTACTCAAATGTGATCAACAGTTCCTGAAATGCTTCAATAAATTAAAAACCATTAAAATATATTAGTGGAAGTATGGAAACCCACCCTTTTCATTCTCAATAATTCTCCCAATATAAAATATCTTTTCACTGTACTTGTTTTAATGCTGCTATTGAAAGAGAGAAAGTTTTTGTCTTTTATTTATATCTGTTCAATACCTCCCCAAAAATGCAGTTTGCCACTTTAAATTTTCCAACAGTCTGTTGAGTTGGATTAGACCCAGAAAAAGAATTCAAGAATTACATGCACGCATTTGCAGAAGGACAAAACATCCATGTCAACTCATGTTAGAAACCAGCATAAAGTGTGTGTATATATCTGTCTGCATATTACTGGAGCGTGGTTTCCACCCTTCGAACATTTTCATTTCTGCATCATGAAAAAGAAAATGGAGAACAGCATGTATATTGATTGAGTTGATGTTGATGATCATCAGCAGGGAAGGGAATATTAAGCATTTTAGTGAAGGTTAAATACTTCTTACACGAAGCTTAAACATACATGGTTTTAAACCACAGAAAATGAAGCCTCTAAAGAGTGACGTGAAAGCCAATGACACAAGGATTTATGCTTAAGAAATAAAAGTTGATAGATTAGAAGAAAGATTTATGATTCCACTAGATAATTATTGGAAGAATTATGCATATATAATTAGAACCGATAATTTTATCCGCAAATTTTCTAATATCCTATCCTAATAAAACGGGTTTGATGTCTCTTAGTAAGTTTGGGTTTGATATGTTTCTTAGCAAGTTTGAGATGAATTTGAATTTGGGACGAATACGGGTATTGATAAATATTTTTAAATATTCGTGTATCCGTAGATATTTAATTTAATATATATATATATATAATTATTAAAACAACTCTATTAACTTATATATTATTATTTACTATTTTAAAAATCATCATGGGTGGATAATAGTCATAATTGAGAAAAAATGTGAATTTTGTAACTCTTATTTTGAATTTATGGGTTTTTAAACTTTTATTTTAGATTTATAATATTTTATATATGAATTTTTTAAAATATTTATATTTTCTTTATGGAATTGTTGGGATAAATTTTATTTTATGTTGAATATATTTAATATTTTATATGAGTGATGTATTTTATTTTGAATTAATACTAAAATTTTATAGTTTTAATTAGATAATTTATAAATTAAATTTTGATATTTAATAATAGTATAAGTATAGTTAAAAATACAAAAAAAAATTATTAAAAATTCGCAAATATCTATATGAATTTAACAAATGTTAAATATTTGTTTAAATAAGTTTGATAATAAAATATTAAATTCATTATGAGTTTAATGTAAATTTAAAAATATTTATTTTAAATTCGATTCGATATTATCTATGTGTGCGTGTGTGTATATAAATATAAAATGAAGATAGATATGATCAAGGGCTCTCAAGATGAAGAATGAAGCTTTGTATTAAAAACTACAATGCACAAGCGGTAAGAGCAAATCTTATCACCTTCTGACTTGACTTTCAATTTTGAATGTGGCAATCCAGCTTCCGTTGAAAAAGCAAGGTGCGGTGAACACTTCTTTGAATTGAGAAGAGGTGCCTACCCTTAATTAACCCAATTAGCAGTCTTTGGCGGTCGGGGGTTTTGGATGTGAAAATGATGGCAATTAATAAGTATTAACCCAGAAGAAAGTTTAAGTTTAATATATATCGTCGAATGAGGCCAGTTACGACAACAGCTTATAAATTATTAATTAAGTAAAGAAATGAAAACTAAGGCTATTATAATGCCATTTGCTTCATATTGGTTGCCAGTAAGTTTGGCATGGCATGGCATGGCATCTTTCTTTTGGAGAACCGCTCCATTGTAAAGAATGAATTCTATGGTACTGATGATCAATAACAAGCAAGTTTCCTCCACTTCAACTATGTCATTAGTGGATTTAATCCATTTTCCTGTGAGATTAGATTAATCATATGCTTAAGTTCGCTTCATTTCACTAAAAAAAATTTCTTTTTGTTTTTGGGGGGAAGTTTTTGAGTTGATATTGATTATGGAGGTTTCCAACTTTGAATAGTGAGGGCTTAAAGGTATACTTTTTGAGAAGGGCATTCAATTATAAATAAATAAAGAACCCTATTGGATCTAAAAGAAAATGCCCACTAAGAAGTACTTTATCTGAAAGAGAATTCTTAAGAGAGGGTGAGCATGATTCAACTTCACATATGTGGGGTGTAGATTTTCATTAATTTAATTTAAAGGATAGAATAACAGCTCTCTTCTCCTATGATGCTTCTGGCAGATTGTGGGTGTTAGTTCTTACCTGTCTATTCCTTTTTCTTAATTTTGATTTTTCACTTCCTCTTTGTTAACTGGCACCATCATGAAAATGCTGAATAATGCAATGAGGCATGGGCAATTTGTCCAGGGAATATGCCAAAGCCTACATTGTGGCACTTGTTAAGGGGACCTTCTAGCATGAAATATTTTGAGAACCCTTTATTCCCTTTCATTTTCGCTTTGCAATTACACTTAAGGCTGTTAATTCTCTATATATCATCCTGTTACATAAACCCACATGCCGAGCATTTCGATTAAGATACAAAGGAAATATAGATATATAGGCTTCACCCAAATGTTTTTTCCATGGAGAGAATTGTTGCCCTGGTGGGCACTGGGATTCTGATTTAAAAAAATAGAAGTGGGACTGATATTCTGTTGTTGTGTTTCTGTTAATATGAAACGAATCATGCCTGATATGACTTTTTATTTTGATAGTTGACACCTTATGGCCCAGTTCAAATGCGTATAGATTTAGTAGAAAACTTTCTGCTCAAGGAGAATTTGCCAAATTTGCACAACCATTTTTCATTTCCCATATTATTACACAGGGACACGACCTCTATGAATGTTAATATCATGCTCATCGTCAAATTATCTCAGCTTTACATAAACAACTCAATCAGAACACTTTAGAAGTACAGACCACAGTTAAAGGCTTAAAGCTTGAAAAGGGAGCCATTTATCTAGGCCACATTCACTCTTAGAGGTTCCTTAGTGACGCAGCGAAGCTAATTAAAGATTAGCGAGTTAAAACAACAAAGATTAACATATAAGAATAATCTTTAGCTTGCAGTTTAGGAAATAAATAGGTATATATTCTCCATTGCAAGGTAGGTATACCAAGAAAACATTGCAAGGCATCAAATTAGATAATGGTGACCACCAAATCAACATAAGTTTTATTCCATTGTGAATAGTTATAGATGCTTCAGAATCTCACTTATTCCATCAGAGGCTGTAAAAATAATAGTTCGGTTAAGATAAAATGAAATGTTCACCTCCTACGTTACCATTAAACTATGTAGAAACATTTCAAAGTAAACAATACAACTGCCAATTGATGACTACTCATCTTGCATCTCTGAGATTACAGTTCAAGTATAAACATTATAATAAAATGCATTACAGAATGTACTCGTTCAACCAATAATATGACCTGGAAAAATACGTTTGATCCACCATATTTGTCATAGATACAGGTCTGATACATCATATTTGTCATACATCACGTGATAATGAGCAGAAACCAACTATCATTCAATTTCTTGGCATGTTCATTCCAACACTCAGGTTCCAAAAAGCTGAGTTGAAAGCCAACCATACCTTATTTTTTATATTTACATATGTTACTCTTGTCATGTACTTGCGGATATTTACATAATCTTTACTTTAGTCCTTTGTTTAGTTCCAAATTCACAAACTAGAAATTCCCCTGCTCAGCTGATTATACACAGCTATAACGGAATAGCTCTTCAACCAGTCACAGTAGATGAGATCAAATTTCCCCATACCATACACTACATACAATGGGTAGCTGGAATGTTGCACTGTTCGTTACTTCATTCTTCCTCCGTTGGTCAGAGCATGTAATCATATATAAATGGATGTGTTTCAGGTATTATGAGAGGCAGGTTTTCCATATAAAGGTAGAAATGCCTCAGGTTTTCTTTTGTGATAGTAACCGTGTCAATTATATCACTGTTACTAATGTGAACCCATAAATCTTTAGCGCTTACTTGCTTTAGGCTGCCACGGCAAAAAGGGCAGGACTGAGATCGCACATACCTGTAATTCAAGATCAAACCATTATGGAAGAAATATTTATGTTGGGAATCTCTCAAAAAGAAAAGATTTCAAGTAATCTATCAAAAAGTGAATAGCAGAAATGATAATTGAGGGTACCAGTCATGGAAACAGTTAACACACAAGGAGTGCCCACAGTTGGGAAGCACCATCTTAGTGCAATTTTCCATGCAAATTCCACATTCATCATCTCTATCTAGATCTTTATCAGGTAGCTTTCTCCTTTCTTCAACTCTCTTTCTGCTTAAACTTTCTGAGCGTTGGTTTCTCTTATTATTATCTTCCAACTCAATAAACTCACCTTCAAGTTGCCTAAGTGAAGGGTAGATAACAGCTGCAAGAATAACTTAATCATTCAAATAAAAGTTTAATATGGTGGGGAAAGAAAACAGACGATTATGAACAAGAAGTCAGAGAGCAGAAAAGACCATAAAATTCCCTTAGAGTTGCTTTCTTTTCTTTGGAGGACAATGCAGGCATTCCATCAACATATACCTGGCCATTTATGAAGATTTTCATTTCAATAAAATAAAACCAAAAACAGATACAAAGGAAAAAGACACCATCGAACTTGCTTTCCTGATATGTTTGGAAACAGTAAATCAAACGTGAATGAGCTGAAGTTATATTAAGTCACCTTGTAAACAAGAATATGGAGAAGGCCTAAACGTCTGGTGAGGGTATCTGTACAACTATAATCCATCCATTCAATTAAAAACAGAACTAAGTGGGCAAAAGGGCTGTAAGATAATCTCATCTGAATATAATCCCCACCATAATCTATTGGCAGAGCCGCTGCCCTGCAAAATTCCAACCAAAAATTAGGAAAATTCGCTCTTCTTGTTTTACAGTTACTATAAGGGGGAAAATAATTAACTGTATCTGGGCAAACACCCAAAATATAAAATGTAACAAATTTGAGTTTGAGCCAATTCCAGGACAAAAGTCGCAAATCAAGAGGCAAAAGTATAGATGAATTTGGTACTTAAGGCTGTAACCCAATTGTAACTATGTCGTTTCTCAATGAAAGGCACTTTAAAAAAGCATCTTTGACACAAACCCATAACAAACAAATTCTCAAACTTTACCTTTCTTGATGACAAATTCCATCTAACCACCACCTAATTGGATTAGCACAACAACTATCCACAAAAAGGACGGAGCAAGAACCAGTTCTTCAATCTTTACCATTTCAGGAAACAGGACAATGTAAATGAATAACATCTGGTTTCTAAACAATTTGTGCCATGCTTATTCACCCTTACATACCAAATATGACGAATGATGATATAATACATAATCATAAAAAAAAGAAGAGAACTTACAGGCTATTGGCATGCTGTATATCAGCTTCAAGAGCTTTGAGAGATTCTCTATAAGAAGATTTGTTGGGTTGTTTTACCAACATTTGATCTCTCCTTTGAGGTGTCCTGTAAGAAAAAAAAAAACAATAACAATAACAAAAAGGGAGAGAGAATGATTTTTTTTTTTAAAAAAAGCTTCTCTTTTTTACTTCTGTTGAGAGAACTATGGAATTTGAAAGAGAAGATGAGAAGAGATGAGATGGAGACTTTTAAAAAAGGAAATAGATGAGATGATGACAACGATGATGATGAGAACAGAAGACTTGGAGAAAACAATTTGCTAGTGTTTAAACCATTCACACTTGGAAGAAAAGAAAGGGATACCTTCTCTCTCCTTCATTTCATTCCCACCACCTTTGCCTTCCATTATTTCCCAACTGCCATTTGTGAATTTGCGATGATATCATATCATTATTGATAATTTAATTATTAATATTATTATCATTTGTCTCTAAAGTCAGACTTTGCTGCTTCCTTCTTTGGTCTTCAACTTTCTACTTGACAGAAAAACTAAGTCAGATTTTCCTTCTTTTGTTTGTGGTCATTCAATATCCAAGACTGTTAAAATGGACCCCTATTTCATTACATTTATGGGCCGGTGCCTCATGGGCCACTAGAAGAGAGTCAACCTTAAAGATTCAAAAAGTCAAAGTTTTAAAATTAAAAGAATAAAAATATTTATAAAATTAAATTATTTTACAAGATCATATAATAATTAAACACACTTTATTTAACGTGGGCCGGGTTGGGTCTAGGCTTGGGTCAATCTGCAAGCTGAGATCAATATTTTCAAACAAATAAATCGATATTTTTAAGTTATAAAATTTAAATAAAATTACAACTTGAACTTGATTGATACATTAAAAAAAATCGATATATTCAAGTTAAAAACTTTAAAAAAAATTACAAATTCAACAAGATTAATACTTTTTATCGAAAAAAAATTATAAATATTTAAAATTGACAAATTGATCTATATATTTTTCAAACAGATTAATATTTGAAGTATGAAAATAAAACAAAGAAATTTATAGAATGGACGAATTGATATCTAAGGCTGCAAAAATTAATACTTGATACAAATTTCAAAACTTAACGACTAATTTTTCGCATAATTTTTTTTAAATAAAAGCCAAATTATCTGTAGAATAAAATCTTAAGAAATTTTTTACATTATAAATAGAACTTTATTGACAAAAAGATTAAAGACAAAAAACTGAGATATATTAAGAATCAACAAGTAAACTATAAATTGTAAACAATTTTACTTTCTCTCATTTTCTTAATAGTTCATTATCTATCTTGAAATAAAATTTGTTGTGAGCTTAAATTGTAAAATTTTGTATCATTTTTAGAATAATTTATGATTTGGGTTACACTTTACCCATTTAAAGGAAGTTATTCTTTAGATTTCACTTAATTCCGTTTAAAGCAAATTGTTGTGTTATTTTTCACTTTAAGAAAAAGTTGTAATTGAGTTACATTTGACTCGGACCAAATAAAAAAACTAATAAGACCTCAATGTGAAAAGAATTAGAGAGGGTTAATGTAGACAGTATTTATCGAACCATTATAAAATTATGAGTCTGCTTTCTCATATTCTTATCTTTTATATTTCAAATATTTATAATTTGTAAATTTAGTTGCTATATACAATTGTATATTATTATTTGAACAAAAATATTTTATGAGTGTATTAATTTTTAATTCTTATAATTTTTATAATAATAGTAATAATAAATATATATATATATATAAATTAAATATTTAAATTTAAGTGGGTTCGTGGACAGACTTATATTTTTAGGCTAACCTTTCAATGGACTGGACTATGTCAGGTTTATACTGTTTATCGATTGGGACTTACACTGTTTATAGTCTGGACCAGGCCCGGGTCGACCAGGCCCATTTACCATCTATGTTTTATATTAAACCAAAAACTTTGGCAGCAGGTGAAAGGCTGAATGTGAGTTGTTACATCCTTGACGTGTGGGCCCATAATTAATCAATCCAGATCTGTTTAGGTTTGAACAAACATATAAATGAGATTCGGCCCATTATTAAATCGGTTCGGTTTTATTAAATTATTATTTTTCATTTTTGAAATATTCATGAATCAGGGCCCACTGGATTGATAGTGGGGTCAAATATTAAGATCTAATTAGATTTTAAGCTATTAGTCAACAATCATTGTTCTGTGAGCCCCATCTAGATTCCCGCGTTATAACTGTATGTTAAGGTTATCGGAAGGAAGGCAGGTAACATAAATTGAATGTTGTCCAGCAGGAGAGGGAGAGAGAGAGAGAGAGAGAGAGAGAGAGAGAGAGAGCATCAATCATCTTCATCCTTTGTCAAAAGTTTTATAAAGTTGCAAACACAAGTGGGTCTAAAAGTTGCAAAAAGCAAAAGCAAAATTAAAGCTAAAGAAGATCATTTACTTCTTTAATCTTTCTTCCTCACAATGTTAATCGTTTTCCTTACAGATGATGAAGCTCTTTGCATGGCCAGATCTTTTTTTACTAGTCCATCTAATTATAAATATTGTAAGCTTAGGGATACAGCAGGGTCTGATGTTTGCCGAATGTCATGCTCATTACTGCAGGAACATGTCGGATGTCTGATTTGTTTTCTTACAGTAGAATCTGATAAATGGTTTCAAAGTTGATTTTTTCATTCAACTTTATGGCTTGAGATTGCGTCATACACAACACATACACTCATTTCAAAGGCAAAAAAGAGGAAGACTCCAAAACCAAAAGCAGAAACAAACTTGAATGTACATTGCCAAACCCAAACTCATCAATCCAAAATGTTAAAAGTGGTGGAAAATGAGAGAGATTTAGATGCTCAACTTACCAATTTCAATTCTTTTGTTTTAATCGCTCTCTGAAATTCTCATCCTGGGAAATATCAAAAGTACTGGTTTGTCTTCCTCCTCTTCAATGGTTTTATTTTCTCATCATTTCCACGTTATATATCTTCTCTTTGTATCATCTGTTGCGTGCCAAGTTTCAGGTATGTTCTTCCTGAAGTTGTATTTACAGAATCTGTTTTAATTTTCATTTTTCGTTCAACAGAATAAAGATAGTGTTCACCCTAGAAAACTTATTGTTTAGAAGTTATATTATGTAATTTATTTGGATAGTATACAAAGATAATAACTGCGTAATGAATTCGACATGCAGAGTTTGTAAGTATAGATTGTGGTAGCACAAGCAACTACAGTGACTCAAGTACTGGATTAGCATGGATATCAGATGTTGGTATCATGAACAATGGGAAATCAGTGAAAGTAGAAAACCCAAGTGAAAATTGGATGCAGTATCGAACACGCAGAGATTTTCCCATAGACAACAAGAAATACTGTTATACTCTAAGCGCAAAAGAGAGAAGACGATATCTTGTCCGCGCAACATTTCAATATGGCAGTTCAGGAAGTGAAGCCTCATACCCCAAATTTCAGCTCTTCTTGGATGCAACCTTGTGGTCTACTGTGACAGTGTTGGATGCTTCAAGAGTATACGTGGAAGAAATGATCATCAGAGCACCCTCGTATTCTATTGATGTGTGCATTTGCTGTGGAATAACAGGTTCTCCATTCATATCCACTCTTGAGTTGCGGCCCTTGAATCTTTCTATGTATGCAACGGATTACGAGGATAATTTCTTCTTAAAAGTAGCAGCTAGAGTCAATTTTGGTGCTCCAACCAAGGATGCCATGAGGTAAGTTCCCTCCTCCAAATGTTCAGAAGTTAAAATGGATTGATTAGGAGCATGATCCTCTTTCAAGTGTTAAGTTCAATTAGCTCATACAAGCAACAAAGCAATTGTGCATAGAAGCTAGGTTGTGCTGCATTATTACAATCAGGATAACATATTGAATTAATTCGCTATCTCAGGTACCCAGATGATCCCTATGACAGAATCTGGGAATCAGATCTTTTTAAAAGGCAGAACTTTCTTGTTGGGGTGGCCCCTGGCACAATGAGGATCAATACAACAAAGAATATAGACACAAGGACAAGAGAATACCCACCAGTCAAAGTAATGCAAACTGCAGTTGTTGGTACAGAAGGATTACTAAGCTATAGACTAAACCTGGAAGACTTTCCTGCCAATGCTCGAGCTTACGCATACTTTGCTGAAATTCAAGACTTGCGTCCAAACGAAACTCGGAAATTCAAATTGGAGCAACCTTACATGTCTGACTACAGCAATGCAGTGGTAAATATTGCTGAGAATGCCAATGGGAGCTACACTCTTTATGAACCCAGCTATATGAATGTGACTCTCGATTTTGTCCTGTCATTCTCCTTCCGTAAGACCAGAGATTCTACTCTAGGACCGCTCTTAAATGCAATAGAGATAAGTAAATACCTAAAGATTGCTGCAAAAACCGACAGGCTAGATGGTAAGTATGAGATATTGACCTTGCACAATTTGTCCAACTTTTCATCTGCTTATATGTGGATAGTGGTTGGAAGAAATTGCAATTGATCAGTCTTGAGTGCAAATATGTGACAAATTATGAATGTGCAAGAAAATTGTGAACTGTTGAGTAATTGCTTGTTATGTTTTCAATTGGTAGTGACTGTAATTGATGCCTTTCGGTCCATTTCTGATGAAAGTGAGTGGACAAATGACAGAGGTGATCCTTGTGTCCCGGTTCACTACGAATGGGTGACATGTAGCTCAACCACTCCACCAAGAATTACAAAAATGTAATGTCATTACACTTCTTGTACAAAATTTTTGGTTCATACTTGGACCATTCTGTTGATCCAAGTATCTGTTAGATATTTAAACTGGGAAAACTCCTTTTTAGAAAGTAATTCAAAACAACCTCGGATGACTCAATAAATAACTATCAGACAAGTATAACTGTGCTAGCAACCGATTGTTGAAAGTGTGAATGTAGAATGTAGAAGCTCATATCTGAAAGGGTATGGCAATAGAAACAAGCATATCTTCTCATGATAAATAGTCAAGCATGAATAATGTAGAAGTTCATTTGTTTAGAAGTTTAATGATTCTAATTTCCTGTATGAGCTATAACTAGAGATGGATTATACTGACTTACTGAGCAGTTGCCTGTCAGGAAAGAATATAAAGGGTGAAATCCCATCTGAGCTTAAGAATATGGACGCATTGACCGAGCTGTAAGAGCCACTATGCTGTAAATAAGATTTATTACTCTTAAGTCTATCCTTATTGTAGTTTCATCTAATGGATTTTACATTGACTTAGGTGGTTGGATGGCAACTCCCTCATGGGGACTCTCCCTGATATGAGTAGTCTTATCAATTTGAAAATTGTGTAAGCACTTCATGTCTTCATTCTTTACAATTCACTTGTATACACAGTGGTACTTGTTTTGTGATCTTGTTGGCATCTAGAAAAGAAAATCTGATTGGTACAACACCTAAATTCTTTTATGCACCTGCAGGCATCTGGAGAACAACAAATTAACTGGTTCATTACCTTCATATCTGGGCACTTTGCCCAGTATACAGGAATTGTAAGTGAATGTAAATTTTCTTTTTTATTTTTAAATCATCGGATAACAACTGAAGTGGAGTTGACAGTGTTTATTTCATTGAAAATTTTATCAGCTATAAGCTGATGTGTTTAACCCAATATTTGCATGTTAATATGTTATCACTTGTGCAAATTTGGTTCTAATTGCAAGATTTGCATGTGGCAGGCACATTCAGAACAACTCTTTTAGTGGGAAAATACCTCAGGCGCTGCTAACTGCAAAAATTATATTCAAGTGAGTATGTTTTTAGTTCTATTTGGCCATCTGTATGCCTTGATTAATGGTTGCTTAAAGTTAACATTTTATAGAGACCAGAAGTATTGAGAAGTGAAAAGCTTGAAATAAATCCTTATTATATACGAATAAACACAGCAACTAAATGTAGAGTACGCTCGCATAAAGTAAGTTTCAAATTACCAAGTAGATAAAAGTTGTACATAATACAAGTATTAAGAGAACCAAGTTAATTGCAGATAATTCAGCACCCTCCTATCAATGCTTTGACTGTCTGCAAATGCTCATTCTGTCGTAATAGTCATAACAGTAATGGCTTAAAGAGATAAACTGATGCACGATATTGTGGATCAGAGGAATTTACACGGCTACTTATTTTCTCTTGCAGGTATGAACAGAATCCTCAACTACATAAAGGGTCACGGCGAAAACTGCATTTTAAGTTAATATTTGGAATTTCAATAGGAGTACTGGCAATTCTGCTAGTTCTGTTCTTGGGAAGTTTATCATTACTGTGTAATCTTCGGCGAAAAATATCAAACCAGAAAAGTGATGAAAAAGGTGTGTAGATCTCAGTTTCTATTTTCATGATACATTGGATGAAGTTTTGTAGTAATATCTTGTGTGTTCATCAGGTGATTCCTTGCGAACGAGCACAAAGCCTTCAACTGCCTACTCAATTGCACGAGGTGGGCATTTTATGGATGAAGGCGTGGCATACTATATTTCACTTTCTCAGCTAGAAGAAGCTACAAATAATTTCTCTAAGAAGATTGGGAAAGGAAGTTTTGGATCTGTTTACTATGGCAAAATGAAAGATGGAAAAGAGGTAGCAGTCAAGATAATGGCTGATTCATCCACTCATAGAACACAGCAGTTTGTGACTGAGGTACTGTCAAATTTGGCTTTATGATCCATATACCAATTATTCATTTAGCATTATTCCAGTTTTTTATGAAGCCATGATCTTTGAGGAGTAATAATTAGTATTTATTGTTCTCAAAAACAAAGACATAACAAAGAAAACTGAGATCCTTAACCGAAGCAATATCTTATATATCACTGACCATGAGAACATATTTGCAGGTTGCCCTGTTGTCAAGAATTCATCACAGGAATTTGGTTCCTTTAATTGGATACTGTGAAGAAGAACATCAACGCATTCTGGTTTATGAGTATATGCACAATGGAACCTTGCGGGACCGGATACATAGTCTGTTCTTGTGCCCCTCCATCTTCTGATCATTTCCCTTCTAGTTTTCTAGTTTTCTTGATTCCTGATTGAAACCACAAAATCAGAACTCCTGACATAATTTGCTGGCAGGTTCTGTCAACCAGAAGCCTTTAGACTGGCTTATTCGTCTACAAATTGCACAAGATGCAGCTAAAGGTGTACAATCTAACTTCTCATTACTTGGTAATCATGCATAACTCAAATTTCAATTACAAAATCATATTTAGATTTTTTGTAGGCCTTGAGTACTTGCACTCTGGCTGTAACCCGGCTATCATTCACCGAGATGTAAAAACAAGCAACATTCTCTTAGACATTAATATGAGAGCAAAAGTGTCAGATTTTGGACTTTCAAGACAAGCTGAAGAAGATTTAACACATATATCAAGTGTAGCACGAGGAACAGTTGGCTACCTAGACCCTGAGTACACCATACTTACCATGACATTTCTGTATAATTGACCATGTCCCTCCTTTCAATGTACTTAACTAGTTATTTTAACAGGTACTACGCAAATCAGCAATTGACCGAAAAGAGTGATGTTTACAGTTTCGGAGTTGTTCTCCTGGAGCTGATCTCCGGAAGAAAACCTATATCGGTGGAAGATTTCGGTGCTGAATTGAACATTGTTCATTGGGTATGCCTCTTTGTCAGTCTCATTCACTTTTAGAGTTAAATTCTTTAGCATCTTTCACTCAATAATACTAAAAACTGTTGCTTTCAGGCAAGATCATTGATTAAGAAAGGGGATGTTATAAGCATTGTAGATCCTGTCCTAATAGGAAATGTTAAAATCGAGTCGATATGGAGAATTGCTGAAGTAGCTGTCCAATGTGTTGAGCAGAGAGGATTTTCCAGGCCCAAGATGCAGGAAATAGTTTTGGCAATACAGGATGCAATCAAGATAGAAAAGGGCAGTGACCAAAAATTATCTCCTGGTAGTTCCAAGGCACATTCTTCACGGAAAACTTTACTGACAAGTTTTCTTGAAATTGAGAGCCCTGATTTATCAAATGGATGCCTAGCCCCATCTGCCAGATAATCTTTCAGCAACCCCAGCAATTAATACTCTATATATCATTATCATAATCATAAATACTCTGGTTGTACATAATATGCCTATGATTAGGAACTGCAAAAGTTTCCTCTTCATGTAATAGGAATCTGTTCGTTTTCAAACTGCTTATGGTAATCATGCTGTTGTTGGACATGTTCTGTTTATGAACAAACCATTTATCAAACATGACTTGGGAAGTTCAATATTGATTCATAAAATTAAGGGTAATTTGAATTTTGAACGGTTGAAAAATCAAAGCTTGACGTTATGATAAAAGAAGAGAATTTCAAGTAACACAGTTTTATTATATTATTGTAACCATATGGTCATATTATTAAATTAATAAAAATATCGAATTATTAAATTAATAAAAATTAAAAAAAATCATGTAATATAAAAAATAAAAAAATTAGATGATAAGACTTATATTAACTTTATTTATTTTTCATCGATCTCGATATATTATTATTATTTTTCATTGGTCTCAATCTATTATTATTATTTTTTATTCATTAATTAGATAGTCCCAACGTATAATTATAATTATGTGACGTGATTATTCTACTTAAAATTTTATTTTTAATAAAACAAAAAATTAAGTTAGATTACCAGACAATAAATATATAAATAAAATAATTTGCACAAGTGATTAATTCAATCATATAATAAAAATTAAATTATGATTTGACCAAAATTTCAGGGATTTCTTTGTTTCAAAACCCTAACTGTCATCACAACATACTTATTAATTAGGCAATTAAAAAAAATTAAGACCAATTATGAACTAGTCCACCAAAAAGTGTTGAACAAGTAAATGCAACCTCAAGATCAACCGTTGATCAAGCAAAGTCGGGAAGATCCTACAATAGTTATGAACACATGGAATCAAAACACAATATAATATAATTTCAACAATAGGCAGAACAGGAATCTTGTAATATAAAATATTCAAACAATCCATTATATTATTATTTATAATAAGAAAACCTGTTGCAAAAGCAAAGATTAAGATAAGATCAAAAAAATTGGGTTAATAACATACGAACCCCAAATTTTTTTATTTTTATCAATTAAGAGATAATATATTTATTTAATCAAATAGGTCCCCATTGTGATTGTCTATTGAAATAACTATAAAGGATACTGTAGAATTAAGGGGCTTATTTAATAAAAATAAAAGATTCTATATCTGAGAAATTGGAACAAATCAGGGAGCTGGATGTTATTGTCTCGATCAAAAATTAAAAGAGGGTATCCCTGGCGAAGAACAGACACATAGTGGGTTTAGAAGGAAACGTATTTCTTGTACGTATTCTGTGTTCTTTCCCTGGCCATAAAAGCGAAGCAAGAGAGAAAAAGGCAGTCTTTATCAAAGCCTCCCTCTAAATTCATCCATGAAAATGAAGGATAAAAGTTAAGAGGAATTTAAAGAAGGGAAGAGAAAACAAAATTCCTTTTTTTTTATCTCTGTCTTCAACTTTCTGTTGTGTTTTTGGTTCTCAGAAGTCAGACCCCAAAACCAAACAAAACCCTGTTGTTATTCATCATCAACCTTATAAAGTTTCTTGCTTTTTGTGTATCTCTGTTTGTTTGTTCAAGAGAGTGAGAGATATGGAGATGGTGTATTATGAGTTGGCCAAGTCTTCGTATCAGGACTCACTCAAAGTCTTGGAAGCCGATATACAGCATGCGAATTGTTTGTAAGTTTTTCTTTTTTTCGGTCTTTAATTTCTGTTGTGTCTGATTTTGAAGCAAATTGGGTGTTTTTGTCTCTTTATGTTTGTATTTGTTCGTTGATCACTATCATGATCAACATCATACTAATTGAGGAAAAAAAGAGTTTAGTACCTGGTTACTATTTATGTTGGGTTTTGATTTTTGTATGCAATTAATGAGCTTTTAGAATTATGGGAAGATAAGCCAAAGTGGGACTTTCTGCATATGTGTATATGCTCTGGCAGTTTTATAGGTTAAGATATTAGAAAAATTGCGACTTTCCTCACTCTTTGCACAACTGGTGAAATTTAGGTTCATAGTGTCATTTCTGTTTTGTTGGTTGAGCAAAGTTGAGTTTTGCAATTGAATGAAAAGATTTTATGCCAATTTTAGAAGCTAGTTGTTTTCAGGGCAACACAGTTGGGTTTCTTTTTTCTTTGCTTATTTGGTCACTATCATGTTCGGCTGATTTCATTTTATTACAAAGGCTTACTTGATATCAGTGGTTCAGCTGTAATTATCCTTTCTAATTAGAAACCTGGGATTGTAGGGCTGCTGCAATTCCAAGAGCTAAGGGTGGTGCACATCTTCAAATGAAATTGGTTTACAATCACTGGGCTCCCCTTTTTCAGTTTTTGCTACAGTGGGTGAATTCTTCCTGCATGTTTGTACTCCCCAGATATCTAAACCTCTTCCACGTACTTGTATATAAGGTCCGTTGCTCTGTTCTAGTATATCGACTCTTGAATGATGGTCTATTAGTTCATGCTTGTTACTTGAACAACTGGTGCAATTTTTTATGAATTGCTCTCTTGTTTCATACAGGTGTATGCAGACGATCGACCAAATCTATCTACTCGTGGACGAAAAGCAACAATTAGGGAATTTTATGGTATGTAATTGACTTTACTTGTTAATAGTGAATTTATCTTAATCAGTGAGTTCCTGTTGGTTCTGGTTTATGCATGTATTTTGACTGTTCATGAAATCCAAACGTCAGGCATTATATTACCCTCTCTTCAGCGGCTCCATAGTAGTTGGGGGGAAATAGATGATGCTAAGAAAGGGCATCCTGACATGGCTTGTTTTGGTAGAAGGAGAGTAGAAGGAGATATCCGAGTTCACAGCATGGATTTGGAGAGAGAAGACGAATGTGGGATTTGCTTGGAGCCATGTACCAAAATGGTGTTGCCTAATTGTTGTCATGCAATGTGCATCAAATGCTACCGCAATTGGTTAGTATAAAACTCTTGTGGACCCTCTTGTCTCTTGCTTTTGCCCTGAAAACTTAATATAAAAAGAATTGTTCTTCGTTTCACTAATTTAAATTCCTTCAAAATTACAGGAACACAAAGTCGGAATCTTGTCCTTTTTGTCGTGGTAGCTTAAAGAGAGTTAACTCAGAAGACTTATGGGTGCTTACTTGCAATGAGGATGTGATTGATCTTGAAACTGTTTCCAAGGAGGACCTGTTGCGTTTCTATCTCTATATCAACAGCCTGCCAAAAGATTACCCAGATGCCCTTTTCCTAGTGTATTATGAATACCTAATCTGATTAGGAATGAGTGAAGAGATTGATGTACAGATAGAATGGTGGACCTTCAAATGTAGATTGAGTCTGGCAAGGAAAATTCTCTCATTCTTACACTAAAATAACCAAACCCATATTATGTTTGTCTGAACATTATGAGCATTGGGGTATGAGATCCCCATGATTAATATCAAAATTCTGATATCGGAAATCAGCACGTTCATTTTCCTTACAATCATGTTGAAGCTACATTAAGTTCTGTGAATTATAATGATTTTTCAGTAAATATCTTCTACTCCTTTGAATGGCTGAATGACAATGATGAGACAAATGTGTATAAAAGTTCTCTCGGATTTGGCTTCACTGGGCATTCCTTTCATAGTACTGGTTTGAAGATTAAGTGTGTTTATAAGTTGGTTGTTATATGGCGCTATTCTTTGCCAATTTTTAAGCAGCATATGGAGTGTATTGAAGTTTGATGTATTGAATGTTGAATGCTGTTTGTCTTGGCAGCATGATATTCTGCCACTACTCCTCCTATGATTAAAATAATGGTGTTTACAGAATTTAAATTGCCTATTTGAGTGCCTCATACATCTTCTATGAGTGTGCTGATGGTACTGAAACCCTTTTTATCAGGCTATCAAAATCAGTACGATAATGTTCCGTAGCCTGTTGCTTTCTAAATTATTTCCCTAAGAAGGGAACAATGGAGCATTTTTCCAGCCTGCAACAGCCGGGTAAATGTTAGTCTTCAAACTGCCAGCAAAAGTTGGAAGACAATTTACCCTGATTTTAATGGAACAGTTCTCACGTGAAGGTTTGGTGAGCCTCTCCTCCTTCGTCTTTATCTGTTGTAAATTACTTAACTGTAGCATTTGGACAATGCTACTTATAAATATACCCCTAAATTTGTGATAATTTTACTTTATTACAATTTTTATGAAAAATTATATATACCTCTTCTCTTTGTTATTCTCGCAATAAGTTGATTAACTAAAAAAATAAATATATTTTTAATTTATTTATTTTTTATAAATAAAAATTTATTTATCTTTATTTAATTTTTAGAACTTATTTGATATATTTTCTAAAATAATAAAATAATATTTTATTAAAAATCTTATTATATATATTTTTATAAAATTTTAAAATATAAATTATTTTTTAAAATAATATAATAATATTTTAATGATATTTATTGTAAATTAATTAAAATTTTAAAATATACGTTAATACATAATCTATGCATAAACATACATTAATTTTAAAATAAATTAAAGAACAAAAAACTCGAGACAGGAGTCATAGTGCACAAAATCAGTTTTTAAGAATCAAGAGAAAACAAAGTGTGCTTAAATCTGACTTCATTGAATTACGCGAAGCAGACATACATTTGTTCAATATTATGTTTGTTTTTCTCTTGAACAGACACGTCTGATCAAGACATTAATGACTTATTATTGTCTAAACGTAAGAAAGTTCTGAAACAGAACTTATTATCTCGCTACACGCCTACATGCCCATTTTCTTCTTAACCAGCTCATGAAATGATGGTTTGCAGAAGCCCTGGTGGAGGAAGAGATCAGCTAGATGTTTATGCATAGATTCTGTGAAATGAAGCCCGTCCCAGTGCATGAATTGACTAGGGTCTTTGCAAGCAGTTGTGCCAATTGATCCACATAACGAATTCAAATGAAAGTTGAGACTTGAGAGGACCACCTCCACCAGGCAACATGCTTTGAAGGGCTCTGCAAATTGATACTTCTGGTGATTATACAGTATTGTTTTGTATGCATTCCAGTAATCAGCATGTGCAATGGTACAACCAGGGTTTTTTTGCTGCAAGTCAGATATCATCTTCTGGAGGAGCTCATTGTGAGCCTGTATCAAAGCATTTGCCGATTGATGCGCATCCCATTTGATCCCGATCAGTTGCTTTAGCTATGAACATCTGTATTGGACATCATCCTATCGGGCGTAGGCCTCGAACCATAATATACTTTGCACCCGAATCCTACAATGCCTGTCATTCACAACTGTTTGCAGTTAGCAATATTAAACAATAGAGAACATAATTTTTTTCTCTTTCTTTCTTACTGTGAATTAGCTTTATATGAATACCTTCAGAAGCCTGGAAATATGATCAAGAGCTAAATTTGTAAGCCACCGCTTGGAAAGAGAAGATCCGAAAGTACGAGCATAGTCATTTCTGCCCATTTCACCAATCCAGAAGAGTGCACCCTCGATCTCGGCCTTGCGTTCTCTCTGACTCTTTCCCCTGCAACCAATATCTGTCATAAACTTGTGGAACCAATCTACTTGGACCTGGAAGTTCAATGGAATCCTCTTCCACATCAGGGCCCGACCAAAATTTTGTTTAGTGAAGTAGTCACTGATAAGAGATGTTGATCCAGCTACAGCAAAGTTTACACCCCTAGAGAAGTTTGAGGAAATTTTTTTATAGGGTGGCAAGTAAGGCATAGAGAGAGACTCGCAGAGGAAATCAACAATCAAGCGGCCATTACATTGCCTGAGTCCGGGTAGCAGAGAGGTTCCGCCATGCGAATGAGAGACAAATGAACCAACGAAGGATTTAAGGCCACCCAATAGGAAAGCATTCCTCGTGTCCGTAAACGAATCTCCAAAGGCAAATACCTTGGTGAAACTACCTTCATAGCTTTTATTCGGCGTTGGAGAGGGTGATTGCTTGCTATTGCTCAATTTCCTATGGGTTGACTGATTGTTGTCACTCGGCGTTGGGAGGGGTGGCTGATTGCTGTTACTTGGCGTTTGAGAGGGAGATTGATTGCTGTTACTTGGCGTTGGAGGGGAAGGTTTGTTGCCATTGTTTGGAGTTGGAGGTGAAGGGGGAGGTTTGTTGCTGTTATTGGGAGGGGACTGCTTCTGGCATGGGCATGGACATTGACACTTGTTATCAGAAAGGGGAGAAGATTGGTGAGTCTTGTTATGAGCATAGGAAGGAGGGAATGATAAGAAGAGGATTAAGAGTGTAATATTGATGAATAAATACTTGGAATTCATCATTCTCAAGAGGAGGAAGAAGAAGGACTAGTTTCTTTTCTTTTGTTTTTGGTTTCTGTTGCATCAATGAGTACATCAAGGGATGAATTTACAGTTTTATGCCTATGACAAGTTCCTTCGAAGCATAGGGCCCTTCTTGTTCTGCATTTGCTTGGCCATAAACCATTTCTCTATTTGGTTTATAATTTGAGTTTAACATGAACCTCGTGGGGCTAATGCACTAACATTTGGAGATTTGCCCTTAATTATGGGTTCTCTTACGCACGTTTAACTCCTACAAAAAATTTATCATGACTAAAAACATTTATTTTAAGTATAAAAAAAAACCCATTTTGAACTTGGACATTGATTTTGTTTCTAATAAAAGATTTAGGTTTTGGTAATTTTAATCAAATCGACGATTTAGTTTAATTTAAAAAATTATTATTTAATTTTAGTTTGATTTTTTATTTAAATTTGATGATAAAATTAAACTAATTTAATTGTTTTAATATATATATATATTATATTTAATTTTTATTATTTTAATTAATAAATAATGACTCATTTAAATTTAATTAATATAAAATTTTAAAAATTAATTTTAATTTTTTAATTTAATTTAATCTAATAATTTTTTAAATTAATATTTTTAATTTAGGTCCAAACCAATTCAATTTATTCCTGATAGGTTTATTCCAAATTCAAACCCAAATTTGCCTACCCTTTAAAGCAGCCGCCTAAAATAGTATCAGTTTATAATATATATATATATATATATGTATATATGTAATTTTGGATATATTGGTCAATTAGATATGACAAGAAATCGACGAGGGTAGCTGAGCTTATTTCATCTAATAAGATTGCAAAGCAACGGCAGCGTTTTAGCACCATTTTATTTTCGGTGGTGAATGCCTCGATCTGGCCATTTTTCCGCTTAGGCCCTTGACTAATGACTATAGTGGTGGTGTAACGATTTCATTTGCTAAGCAGGGTCACACGACCCAATGAAAGCATAGTAATGCCAAGAAACAAAACTGGAAAATTTGGCGGAAATATATTACTCTGGTTCCATAGATTGCGGTCAGCTGACAGACAGGTCAATCACCAAAATCCCCAAATATTTAGGTTTATTTCATGTTGAACTGATTTGGCAGATCTGATTTTGTTGAAGAGGGAGCTATTAGATTATGATCAATTGAAATGTCAGAGAGTTACGAATCAAACGGTCCAGATAATTCCGAATCATCAGTTAATCAGGTAAGAATCGAATATTAATCCGTTTTCTTATTGATAAAATCTGCTAATTTGATTTTTTTTTTTTGTTTATTAAAAGTTGATGTCGTTTTGATTATGTGAATGAATGTAGGAAGGGGGAGTTGTGGTTGGTATGAATAATGCTGAAAGTAAAGATGATTTGTTTGTTGATGCATCCGATGATTTAGATGATGCTAGAAATGCTGATAATAGAGAGTCTATTGCTAGCAATGAAACTGAGACCTCAAATTCTGAGGAAAACGAAGATGCCAACATGAAAGAGGATTACCTTGTTGGAGCTGACAATGGGACTGGAGATAATCATTTGTTGGTGGGTGAGCTGGAACGTCTGCATGATTTGTTGGATACGACTGTTAGCCAGAGAGATAGTATGGAAAAGAATTACAAGGTCTGACTACTTCTTTCTGTTTAAGAATGGTTGATTATTGTTTTGCTGATAATTGGTGATAGTATTGATTTAATTTGTGTTGTGATGCTTGCAGGAAGAAAGAGAGAGTTTTGCAAAGGAACTAGCTACTCTTCGACACCGGCTTCAGGTATTGACTAATAAAGAGCTCTTACTGTGTGAAAATGATGGTGAGTCGGGTGATGTTGTTAGCGAAAAAGAGTTAGGAGAAAGTGAGGGAAAGAGTCAGGTGGGTGATACTCCATTGCATGAGTTGATTAGTGAATGCTCACAGTTTCTTAGTAGGGCTTTGGAAGAGCGTTTAAAGAGTGAGAGTAAGACAAGGGAGCTTAATTCAGTTCTTTGTACGAAGGATCAAGAAATTGAGGATCTTAATGCAAAAGTCGCTGAACTGTCAGTATCACATGATGTAGCTGCTGCTTATTTGAATTCAATTGCGGGAATGGCGTCTGAGGCTCAGCTTGAAAAGGACCAGTATGTTGAGATTGTTACAGATAGGATGTTGTCTTATATTGCACTGGTAATTTATCAGGATGAGTTGTTGGATAATTCGATTAGTGGGAAAATCACTCATGTTGAGAGAAGCACTTATATGTTGATTGAGAAATATAATCAGATGCTTTATGAAATTTATCAACTCGGACAGTGTTTGTCAAAATCTGACCCTGATCCTAGAGTGCAAGAGCAGTTCGGGGCAGTCTTTGCTGCTGCTCGTGATGAGTTACTGGAGTTAAAAACTAGGGAAGTAGAATTGGTTGAAAAATTAAACCATTTAGAAAATGAAAATAGAAAATTGGTTGAACAAGTTGAGAAGGACAAGGAAATGGTTGAGGCAGCGAATGCGGAGCTTTCCAAAACAATGACAGAACTTGAGCAGGAGAAGATGAGGTGTACTAATACCAAAGAAAAGCTTAGTTTGGCGGTAACTAAAGGGAAGGCATTGGTTCAGCTGCGGGACTCTCTGAAGCAGTCTCTGGCTGATAAAACTAGGGAGCTCGAGAAATGCCTAGCTGAATTGCATGAGAAGCGCAATGCCTTACAGGCTGCTGAACTAAGCAAAGAAGAGTTCATAAAAACCGAAAATATGGTTGCATCATTGCAAGAAACACTCCAGCAGAGTAATTTGATTCTTGAAAAATTTGAAGAAGTCCTCTCTGAGACTGATGTACCTGAGGAACTTCAATCATTGGATATAGTGGAGAAAATCAAATGGCTTGTGTATGAGAGAAACGAACTGAAGGTTGTTTCTCTTAACTTCTATAAATTGAAAGATGCCATTTCTTTGATTGATGTACCAGAAACTGTTTCATTTTCTGATTTGGAGTCTCGTTTGGGTTGGCTTAAGGAATCGTTTTATCAGGCCAAAGATGAAGCAAATGTGTTGCTAGATCAACTAGATAGAACAAAGGAAGCTGCACATATTGAAATTGACCGCTTAAGTGCTTCACTGTCTGCTGAATTACAAGAGAAGGATTATATTCAAAAGGAGTTGGACGACCTAGTGTGCAAATATGAGGAAATTGTTAAAAAAGCAGATGAAGTCTCACTGGAGAAGGATCATCTGGTGAGGGCATTGCTTGAGGAATCTGGAACGACAATGGAAGATCAAGATGTGTTCTATCACACTTCTTCCGATCTGGCTACGCTCATTTATAAATGCATTGGGAATATAAGAGAGCATGCATGTGCCTCTTCTTATACTTCTGGCGCTGATTCTGAAATGTTTGAAAGAATGCAAAGTCTCTTGTATTTAAGGAACCAGGAGTTGATGCTGTGTGAGCAAATACTTGAGGAAGAGGCACCAGCCAGATTGCAGTTGAATGAACTATCAAATAAATTAAGAGTGGCATCTGTAGAACTTGGAGCAGTGAAGGACGAAAAGGACACTCTGCTGAAAGATCTTGAACGATCAGAGGAGAAATCTGCTTTGCTACGCGAGAAGTTATCCAAGGCAGTTAAGAAAGGCAAGGGGTTGGTACAAGATCGGGAAAACTTGAAACTTCAACTAGATGAAAAGAATTCAGAAATTGAGAAATTGAAGCTCAACTTACAGCAACAAGAATTTACAGTTTCTGAGTGCAGGGATCAGATCCATAGATTGTCAAATGATTTAGAGTGCATCCCAAAGTTGGAGGCTGATCTTGTTGCTATGAAAGATCGACGGGATCAACTTGAGCAGCTCTTATCTGAGAGTAATAACCTATTGCTGAAAGTAATTGAATCTGTTGATCGCATCATTCTTCCTGTTGATTTAGTTTTTGAAGGGCCTGTAGAAAAGGTCAACTGGATTGCAGGGTACATCAATGAATACCGGGATACTAAGACACATTTAGAGCAAGAGTTAGGAAATGTAAAACAGGAAGCAAGTGCATTGGCTAGCAAGTTAGCAGAAGCCCAAGAAACAATGAAGTCACTGAAGGATGCACTGTCAGTTGCAGAGGATAAGATTACTCAACTTGCTGATGCAAAGAGGGAAGTAGAAGTTGGTAAGAAAAATGTTGAACAAGAGTTGGAGAAAGCAATAGAGGAAGCTCGTATCCAAGCTAGCAAGTTTTCTGAAGCTAGTGCAGCTAGGAAGTCTCTTGAAGATGAGTTGTCAGCGGCAGAGAATAACATGTCTGTGCTAATCAGTGAGAAAGAAGAGGCTCAAGCTAGCAGAGATGCTGCAGTAATAGAATTAGAGCAAGTAAGAGAGGAATTTTCTTCGCAGACCAGCAAACTAACCGAGGCTTATAAAATGATAAAGTCTCTTGAAGATGCACTATCCCAGGTAGAGGCAAATATTGCTATGCTGACTGAACAAACTAATGTTGTACAAGTTGGCAGAACCATGCTGGAGAAGGAGCTGCAGAAGCTGAAAGAGGAGGCAGAGTCTCAGGCTGTTAAGCTGGCAGATGCGCATACAACTATAAAATCACTGGAAGATGCATTGTCGAAGGCAGAGAAAGATATTTCTGTCCTTGAAGGTGAAAAGAAAATTACTGAGCAGGAGGTATCAACACTTAATTCCAAGTTGAATGCATGCATGGAAGAGTTGGCTGGAACAAGTGGCAGCTTAGAGAGCAGGTCGGTAGAGCTCATTGGACATCTTAATGATCTTCAAATGCTTATGAAAGATGAGGGGCTGTTATCTACAGTGAAACAATGCTTTGAGCGGAAAATTGAGGGTTTGCAGAATATGGACCTCATTATTGAAGATATAAGAGATGGGGTTGTTGGCAAGGGATCAGCAACCATTGAGGTAATATGAACAACTTCCCAACCCCCCACCCACATCTTTTTCCCAGAGAATTGTTGAATGAACTCTTATCAGTTTATGTGACTTTCATTATCTAAGAACATTTACATTTTTGAAGTTCTCTATTCAGTTCTCTCTCTTTCTCTCTGTTAAGTGTAGTGAGATGAGGAAACATTTATTCATTTTTCTGCTTTGCTTAATTTGTTGATTGTTCCTCTTATATCTTTTAACTTTTAAATATATTCCAGGGAAATTCACACGTGTCTAAATCCTTCGCAAATGACCTTGACAACATTGAGATTGATAATGGTGAGGTGACAGTAGCATATGCCGATGATATATCGTCATGTTTTAGAAAGACTGCAGAAGGGTTCCAGATGAGAAACAAAATTATTACTGATAACTTTGAACATTTCTCTACTTCCGTAGATGAGTATATTGCTGCTCTATTGAGAAAATTGCAGACTACAAGAGACGAAATTGTAAGAATGACTCAAAACATGGAATCTTTAGAACAAAAGGTCAATAATTTAGAAGTGTATAAACAGGAGCAGGAGGAAGCTAAGGCAACTTTACAAAATGATGTTACAGTTTTACTGTCTGCTTGTAGTGATGCTACAAGAGAACTGCAGTTTGAAGTAAACAATAATCTTCTAGAACTGAAATCTGTTCCTGAGCTTGAAAAATTGAACCACGCTTTTTTCCAAGAGAGGGAAGCTGGCAGAGATGACACAACAGAGCATCAGAAGGGCCTTTGTGGCAACACATACATCGAGACCGCAGAAAAGTTGTTAATTTCTTTAAGGAAAGCTCAGACTCTGATTAAATTCTTTGATATGACGAGTAAAGTTGCAGCCTCTACCATTCTAGATTTGCAGAAGAAATTGCTAGAAACCACAACAACTTTTGAAAAAACTTTGGATGAAAGGGATTTACACCAAAATAAGGTTTCCAAGTTGGAGACAGATGTAGCTGCATTAGAACATTCATGTAGAGAGCTGAGGCTTGAAGTAGAGGATTACCAAGCCAAAGAGGGAAAATTGAAAGAAAAGGAGGCAGAAATGTCATTGTTATCTGATAGATTGTCATTGAAAGAGCAAGGTGATTATTAATATTATATTTTATTTTGAGTTTGTTGAACATATCTTCTTTAGTTTTTATTATTTACTAGTCATCTATAATTTTTTTATTGTTACAGAGGCAGAAGGCCTTCTCTTGTCACCTTCGCAAATGAGAATACTTGTTGATAAAATAAATGGGATTGAAATCCCTTATGTAGATTCCATTGGAGATGTGGAGCCTGAAAGTTCAGCTGATGTGAAGAAGCTATTTTCAATTATTAATAGTGTGACTGAATTGCTGCATCAAATAAATTTATCAGAGCATGAGAAACATGAACTGCAGTCAATACTATCAACTCAAGCTGCTCAAATTGAACATCTGAAGGAAGAAGTTGAAACACACGTTAGAAATAAGCCAGACTTAGAAAAGATGAAATTGGAGTTCTTGGGGTTCACATTTGGTTTGGAAAAAATTGTTCGTATGTTGGGAGGTAATGAGATTGTTGTAGACCAAAAATCTGCCAGTCCAAATGGGCTCTTAACTGTACTAGAAAAGCAGATCATGACCCTGCATTCAGAAGCTGAAAATTCAAAATCCAAAGTCCAAGAACTTGATTCCAAGTTGCTTGGGAGCCAAAAGGTTGTAGATGAATTGACAACAAAGGTAAATTTACTTGAAGACTCACTTCATGGTAGGACTGTTCAACAGGAGATTGTCCAGGAAATGAGCATCTTTGAAGCACCTTCGTTGCCCACTGGGTCAGAGATATCTGAAGTCGAAGATGTGGTAAGGGTTTTTATTCCAATTATTTTCTAATTTGATACAATATTGTCACGAAGCACCTGCCAGGTTGGGATACATGTTTTATTGGCTCGTTATAGATATGTAGAGTTTAATTTTGCAATGATTTTAGTTCTATGCGTGTCTGAAGTATAGACTTCAAGGTTTTGGTTTAACCTTGTGTATGACGACCTTGTAGTTCTTTTATATCATAAGAATATGGCTTGCTACCTGTTGGACATAAATAATAAAAGCAATAGTTTGGCAGTTGAGTAACAATATGCCGCTCCATTCTTGTAGAGTTGCTATTTGCTACAAATTAGACTTCACATACTATTCCAAATTTTGCTCTGGATTGATAGAGAAGGTACATGTAAGATTTCATTGCTTTCTGATGCTTATGCAGGGAGCACTTGGACCGAAGACAATCTCTCCTATTGCCCCAGCTGCTCATGTGCGAACTATGCGGAAGGGATCCACTGACCATCTTGCAATCAATATCGATTCTGAATCTACTCGTCTGATTAACGAGGCAACTGATGAGGACAAAGGTATGCATCATAGGGATTTTTTATTTCCCCAAATAGTCTCGAAGATTGAGCAATTTATATGTTTCTTCTCACTTTTTATCTCTTTTCTGCAGGCCATGTATTCAAGTCTCTTAACACATCAGGACTCGTTCCAAAGCAAGGAAAGATGATTGCAGATCGAATTGATGGAATTTGGTAAAGTGCTAAATTTTTCTATTTAAACTAACTAGTACCACACAAAAAAAAAAAAAAAAAATTACTACAAATATTACAGCTATATTTCTGTTTGTTTTTGATCTTAGACTATATAGATTACACCCGATTGTGAATTAACTGCGTAAACCAAAATTGAGTTGCTCTTAATATCCTTCACAGGGTATCTGGTGGTCGAGTTTTGATGAGTCGTCCGAGAGCAAGGCTAGGCCTTATTGCCTATTGGCTTTTCTTGCATATGTGGCTGCTGGGAACCATTTTGTAACTGTCATCATAATCATCACCTACCCACAACATTTCTCCTCAGCCAGCAACAGAAACTTGTATCATAGACAGTTGTAGTACTGTCATTTTTTTCCCGTACTTTTTACCCACTCTTTTAAATCTCTAGTGTTACAGGCGCCCAAATATGTTCATAGAATTCATTCTTTGCAATCGAATTTTAGGGTTGCAGAGAAACACTAACCGTTGAAGCTTGTAAAAATAATTTATATTTGTTCTCTTTTCTTTTTTCGCAATTGGAATGTTGAGCAATAAGTTAATGGATAAAAGATAAATGTAATTTATTTTTTTTAACGTTAAATTTTGTTTCTGACATCCTTTAATTTTGTATCCTTTACTAAATTGTGAATGGCAATTGGCAATGGCATCTGATTTACACAGCAATATTTTACATAAACTTAAGTGGTTTTGCCTGCTTGATTGCTCTATGAGCTTCGTTTTATATACAGCAATGTTTGCTAAATAAAATCACAAAAGAAGAAAAAAAACAAGTCACGCAGCTCAGAATTCAGTAGTTAAAAGTCTAAGAATGCAGTCAACGGTGGGGTTCATTGACCTCTCACTTCCGGTAGAACATTTAATTTCCAAAACCACCCTTCAAGCATCCCCGTGGCAAATGGATGCCTTGTGGTTTAGCACTCACAAAGAGACCAAAAACTGCATAACTATAAGGTACACCTTCTTTTCTGTGTGTTTCTAGTTCATTTTCCGTTTTGTTTTTGTGGGTCTTAAATTTATGATGGATATATGAATCGGGGTTCAGCAGAGCAGATTGAAGTGCACTCACTATTTGGAGTTGGGGGGCTGATATTACTCGCTGTAAACCATGGCTGGACCATAGCGAAGCACGGTTCTGCAACTCACCAACTTTGGCCAGTTTCTTCTTGCATTGATTGTTCGAAACCAGTTACTTTTGCATAGGTGCAAAGTTTATTGGCCTTCATAATGGTGCCAAATTACAGAATGTGAGATTCTCAATTCTTCATGTTTTTGTTTTAACCTTATGGATAATGGCGTTGGCAAAATCACAAAACTGTTGTTCATTGATTGTGAACTTGAATTTCTCTTTTTGAAGGCTTTAAAATTTGGGACAAGGACTTTTGCAAGTACGAAGACAGCGAAGAAACTCAAAAAAGATAGACAATTGCCTTTAGCAGAAGAAGGCAATGCAGTAGCGGATAGGTCTACGGCTGAAGATGATCATGTAAAAGATGGAAATAAGGCATCCTCCGCTGATAATGGCCTCGCACAAATTGGTAGCCATCCCTTCCAGAAGTAGTGTGCTTCAAGCATGCAGAGTCACGTGGATTGATAGCTGCTTTGGGTGTAATAATTCGACAGGTTCGGTTTAGTTATCCTGTTTTGCTTGACTTAACTCTTACTTGTAGAGAATTTGACGCTGAATTATGTATTTGACACTTTTTGTCAGATTTCATTTCTTGCTGCTATTTAAAAAGAGAGAGAGAGAGAGAGAGGGAGAGGGGAGATATTGATGGGTAGAATTTATGGCTTAATTTGGTCCATGATCTGCATTTTAAAATTTATCCCATAATTGTAATTTGTAGGTATCTCATGTTGCCTTAGTGGAAGGACTGCCGGTCCTTGACTGCTCCAAGGAAGTATCATGTACAGATTTCATGTCCGTCCTCTTTTGCTAATTGGTTGTTCAAAATTTTGTTCTTATTAACCTTAATGAGAAGAAATAATCTGTCTCTTTGTGTTAATAAAGAAATATATACAGCCAACTTGGCAGTACTGAAAAACTGTTTCATACTTTCATTTTCAAATGCTATACAAGTAGAGTTTCTTGAGAATTTCTTTGAGATAAGGAATCATCTTTTGAATTTTTTTGGTTCAACAATTTATCAGCTCTTCATTTAATGATGTGATCTAGCAGTTCCATTGCTATAAAGAGAGTTACTATTTTTTTCCTTGAGTACAGTTGGTTTTGAGCTATGGCATCTTGAGTTGATACCAGGATTAGTTATACTGATATCATCCTGTTGATATCTACTATTGAAGGCATGGCCAGATTTTACCGAGTCTAGTGAAACAGCCAATCAGCAGGTAGCTTTACTCATTCAAACTTGATATTTGCAATCTGTGGTTATCTATCATTTACATTAATGGCCATGGACATTTTACTAGTAATGAGTTGTTTACTTGCACTACATCTCTATGCTGGCTTTTCCTCTGTGCGAAAGCAGTACTAACGTTTATTGATGTCAAACAACATGATTTTCAATGTTCGTCCTTTCATCTCTAGAACATTTGGATTATTTAGTTGTTGCTTTTTTGCCTGGCATTAGTGAGGTAAGCAGTGTAATTATTTTTCATGACTTTTTTGTTTCCTATATTTATCTAAAATCAGCTTACATCCCAGTGAG
Organism: Cedrela odorata; assembly: GCA_035584115.1. Lineage (NCBI taxonomy): Eukaryota > Viridiplantae > Streptophyta > Magnoliopsida > Sapindales > Meliaceae > Cedrela > Cedrela odorata. The sequence goes on along the minus strand of JAXCLQ010000009.1, from coordinate 8,966,583 downwards.
TGATGTGTGGATTTGTGGGCTACACAGGAACTCCTCTTCCACGGAGCAATGCTACCTCTTTTTGGAATCAATGAAAAGACTGTCTTTGTGGCCGCTGCCATATATGGTATTCTTCACTTGGGAGTAGTCGAAAGTACTCCTTTGCAGTATAGTACTCATCTTCTTCATTTAAAGGAAATATTTTTCTAAAATATTAATCTCACCCATTCATTTACTTCTTAACTTTGGTATGTTCGATGGCTAAGTTGAAGAAGCAATGAAAATGAACATATTTTATTGCTGTTTCATTCACCACATCATAATAAAAAAATACAGAGCATGTTTGCATATATATAAAGTGTGAATTGGAAAACAAGAAAGCTAAATGAATAATCTTTGGCCACCTGTACATGTACTGAAAACATAGGGACCATTAGATCACTTTCTGTTACCTTCCAAAGGTTCTGCTAAGATGATCTCCACAGTAGCAGTTTGTGCACCAAAGGAATTCTAGCTCACTGCACTGCTTCTTTGTCCTTTCTGGTTTGAGTGCTGAGCTATCACTTGTTTTGTTTGCTACCTCATTCCAGTAGGCTACTCTACAATACCTGCCATCTTGTTCATCTTCAACAAGCTAGTCCCTGATATTATCAGCCTTGCCCTTCTGCCACATCTTTTTACATTATTTCATAATGATCGAGTGAATGTGTCAACTTTAGTCATTCATAAACACTGTATATTCACTCTTCATGCTCCAATATACATGTGAACAATTTTACAGCTTATGAGTTTCCAAGTCCGGATTTGGAGAAATACCAGTCTGTGATTACAATACAAAATAGGAACTCTATTTTTGAATGGTGTCTCATACACAATCAAAATAGTTGACTGTGTTATGACTTTGTGATTTATTTGTTCACCTCTTTTGAGGGCAACCTTTGTTGGCTTGGCATATGGATATGCAACAATCGTATCCAAGAGCATTGTCGACGCAATACCTTCTCATGCGTTGAATAATTTGGTTGGAGGAATTTTGTGGCGGTACACATCAAAATCAAAATCATCAGAGCAGATTCATATCTCTATTATGTAGAAACCACTTAATTAGTTACATCTCCTTGCTTGCTTGATTTGTAGCCTAACTATTCATGTCACCTATGCACACTTGTACATTCTATACTCACATTAAACCATTGTAATTCCTATCTTGTTATTCATACCAACACCTATATAAATAATCAGTCAACTCAAGCATCAACATTTTCATAGTAAAATCATCCAAATTACAAAGCAAATCGAATTACTTTTCGAAGATGAAGTCATGAAGGGCAATAATCTTGGTGTTTTTTCCATTTTATTTGTTGCTGAAAAAAGTGTAGATGCAGCCATCAACAATGGCTACCCGATCATCATTAAATACTAAACATCTTGACCCATCCAAGGTGGTTGTATATCTTAAGTCATGAGCTTGCATTGATTGCATTATATATGCAGCTTGTGTGAGCCACTGTCCAGGGAGAATGCCGTGCTGCGACTGCAACGTCCGTAAGGTCCCGCCCGTCTGCCAGCGATGCTGTTTTTGGTCAGCAACTAATTAATGCTGCTGTTGCTGTTGCCTTGACTGTGATTACATACTTTCTAAATAAAATTATGATCATTCCATTTGGCTGCTGCTTTGTGCTGCCATGATTACATGCTATTTTCATGCAATATTCATTTCCTCGCCACAAAGTCAATAAATCGCACACACGAGTCTTGTTATTATTAATAGCTTTGGTGAGAAAAGAAAATTTACAGCATGATGATACGATGATGAACATTTTAACTGGAAGTCGTATTAAAGACTTCGATTACTTTCTAACAAAGCAAACGTGTCACCTTATCAGCTTAAGTCTGTAAACTAAAATAAAGAAAGTAACCCCACCAGGAACACCAAGTCCGTCCGTTCTGTCTCTTTGTTCAGTCAACCGTCACGTGGGAATAGACTCATATCGTACGTCGACCAACAGAATAGTCGACACTTATTGTTTTCAAATTCCAACAAGTAACTTACTTACGACCAAATGCTCCAACTCTTTTTAACTCATTTAAGATCTCAGGTAACTGATGCATTGTTCAGATTCATTAATTAACTGACAGTGTAAGTGTACGGAAACAAATGCAAGATCATGGCATGCTGTGCAGTAGAAGGAGGCTGTCCCACCGATTACATAGCCATCGCCGTAGCTGCCCTTTTCTTCGTTTTGTACGTTCTTCAATCTTTATTCATCATATTCGTTGTTTAATATTTGTATTTTTAAGTTCAACAATGGCGGGTGTGTGTCTGATTAAGAAAACTCTTATTTGTTAACAGTGATTCCCCAGTTCAATTGAGTTTTCGTTATTTTGAACCTAAATTATTATCATGGATGTGTTTTTGTCACCTGAATCCTGAATATTTATGGGTATATGTTTGATTGTATGCTTAGTTGTATTGGGCTTCTACCTGTAGGTTGTGTATTCTGTATCTTGTGTTGTGGACAATTGGGGCATAAAGAGAAGATTACTGTAATTTGCTCAATTATGCATCTACTTATTCTGGGAAACCACTGCAAGATTAACAATTTAGCAAGCTTAGTTCTGTCCTTGATTTTTATTGATTGTTTTCGTTCTTTCTTTCAGGCTTTTATCAAGGTTCATATTACCCTTTCTGGTTCACAAAGTTCCTCGTTTTAAAGGCAGTGGCTTCTGGTTTCCAGTAATTCAAGTTCTTGCCAGCTTGAACCTTCTGTTGTCTATTGTGGTAGGCTATAGGTTTCATGTTTATTTTTCTTTTATGTCCCAGTCAACCAAAATCTGTGTTGTGGGCATATTTACAATAATTGTTTTGATATTGAAGCTATTCCTTATGCAGATGGCTTCCGATTTCCTTAAATTTGAAAGGAGGCATTGGTGGCAGTCTTGCTATGTCTGGGCAGGTTCTTTATGTTTTTGTTGTCACTAGAACACTTCTACTTATATATTTATCCTGTCAATGGTTTCTTTCACTGTGAATTACATTTCCATTGTAAGCTGAGATATGTTTTGGTTTCAGTGTGGGTTGAAGGTCCTTTAGGATTTGGCTTGCTGCTGAGCTCTCGCATAGCACAGTCCTTCCAACTGTATTACATTTTTGTCAGGTAAATACCCTTCTTTCAAAGTAAAGAAATTAAATTGTTAGCTAGAGTAGAATGAACCACGTCTTCAGGTGGTGATCTAGCCTAATTAATCTAACTGCTTGGCTGCTAGATAGTATCTCGTAATATGCATCCCTGATTATTAAGACACTCAACACATGTTCACACACAGAGATCACTTAAGGATATGTCTCCTATGCAGCTAAAACTGGATGAAAAACTTTCTAAGAGTGAATTTTCTCTTGGACGAGATGGTGATAGCCTGTTGGTTAAACTGGTGCACGAAATGCTTGGTTGTTGATTTGAGGACAGTGAGAATTTTTTTTTTTTACAATAAACAAAGCAGCTGCAAGCACTTACAGGGATTGGGGTCTTTTCAATTAATGAAACTTTGCTTCAGGCTACAACAGATATTTTATTCTCACACAGAGACCTATGACTTGCTGATTAATGAGCGTACAATTTTTCTAAATCTTATTACTTGTATCTCCTACAGTGTCATTTAATTGTGATGGAGTTTTTATACCTGCTGTTTGGAAACTATTTTAATCAGTCTTGCTCAATGTAGTTGCTTTTGATATTTCAGGAGGCGTTTACCACCTATCAGATCTTATATTTTTCTTCCACTAATTCTCTGGCCATGGGCTCTGGGGGCTGCATGTAAGAACCTTTGAATTCCATAATTTTAGTTTCTTCAAATTCCTTTCCAGGGGGTGCTTAGTGCTACAGCAATGAGAATAATCAAGTCTGGAAGCAGTAATTCTGCAATTCATGAGATTTTTTGCCATGCCTCTTTTTGGTGGTTTATTTGAATACATATGCAATTCATTGCTTTCAGAATTTATATCTACTTAAAATTATATTTCCTTAATTTGTTCATAGTAGCTGGTTTGCTTTCTTCTATGCATATCTTTACTAAACAAACCTTTGCAATGGGTACAAAGATTCTCATGTTCTCTGTCTTTAACCAGTTTATTTCTGATATCAAGCCTTGCATTTCACCTTCATCATATACTGCCAAGTAATTTATAATCATATTATGAAGGATTTCAAAAATGATCCAAGTGTTGCTTTGTTAATAGTTCTTTGTCATATCAGTAAGTTCAAGATTCTGTATTATTTCTGTTTCTCTCCCTTCTTTTATTTTCCAAGTGTTGAGATCTGCCGGTCTATTGTCAGCTTGTTGCTGAGAAATGAACAGAATCTCCAGTTAACCCTTCCTCTAATAAGAAAGTTTGATAAAGATTTTAATTCCTTTGTGAAAATGCTTTTTCTATGTTTTCCTGGACCAACTTTAATGATTTTTTGACTAACGCACTTGTGATTACATTATAATTCACAAGATAGATCCTGCAGTCTGTTTTGAATTTTTCGTGCCTGTATGAGTGCATAATCTTGACTGTCTATTTGTGGTGACAAATAAATGTCTTAATCAGCAGCCTATTATAATTTAGAACCGATTGTTGATAATGCAGTTTGCTTTCTCTGCGATATAATTGCTTGTTCCTAATGGGAAGGATGCTTTATTCTGTAGTTTTCCATATGAAGAGGCCTCTCAATCATCGGTGCCACATGCGAGTTCATTGGATGATCCCAGTTTTGTGCCTCCATACTATATATGTTGTCACTTTGGTTGGATTCCTGAGGGCAGTTCGGCATATAGAGTTTAGGTTTGACGAGCTTAGAGACCTCTGGCAAGGAATAGTAGTCTCAGCCTCAGCTATTGGTACGCTTCCTTCTAGTTTTTATGCAATGCTGTGTAATATGTCTCCATTTTACTTTGTAAGCTTTGGATTTGATAAATTGTTGTTGCAGATGATGACATCATACTTTTTAGTCTTAAGTCATCCAGCAAGCATTTCAGTCAAAACCAATCCATGGTTGTGGAATGAAAAGTCTGATGGATAGTCACTAACAACTAGCCTTAATTATATTGTTAATGGTTTTGACAGATTTTCTCTGGTTACCGAACACATTTTATTTTCTGGCCGTGGGAAAAGTATTTTCTTGTGAATGTTGATTATTAGCAAACACCGATAAACGCTACTAGCTCTTTATCGATGTTATATGTAGGCTGGTTGACAATGTAAAATATGAATAATATAATTTTGTAAGGGAATAGGATATGTCTCCTTGTTGGCATGCATCTTTTAATATGTGCTCTTTATAATTCCAGGTTTATGGGTTTTTGCTTACATTTTGAATGAAATTCATGATGATATCTCATGGCTTCAAGTTGCATCCAGGTTTCTGCTGTTAGTTATGGTATGATTTGTAATTATTTTATTCTTTGCATCTTTTTTGCACCTGCTGTCATCAATATTTCCTGTATTAACAAGATATTAAAATTCAATTCCAGCTTATCTGTATTTGCTAACAATTTTCAGGTTTTCTGCAGGCAAGTATTCTTGTAGTGATTTTCTTCTCCATATCAAGTTCAGAGCCTCTGCTTTCACAAATCAGCTTGAGGAAAAGGGAACCTAAAGAATTCGAAACAATGGGTCAGGCTCTGGGCATACCTGATAGTGGACTATTATTGCAAAGAGAACCTACTCCTCTCATAGATCCGAATGAACCACTGGATAAGCTTCTTCTGAACAAAAAGTTCAGACAGTCCTTTATGGCATTTGCCGATAGGTATTCTGTTCCTCCACAAGTTCCATTCCTAATTTGGAATTTATTTATGTGAAAATTCTTTTTTGGGGATTATTTTATTTTGAATTTGTATGTACTACCAAGATGATCTCTTCCAAGTGTATAGTGATTCTGTTCAAGATTAAAAAAAATACCTCAGAAAATAACTTAGATATGTATGTTTTCCTCTTGATTGTAGTTGTTTGGCTGGGGAGAGCGTTCATTTTTATGATGAAGTGCATGAGCATGGAAAAATTCCAGTAGATGACCATGTCAGAAAGATTTACATGGCACGTCATATTATTGAGAAGTACATTGCAGCAGGTTTGTGACTTTCTGAAAATCTGAGCTATATGTTAATCTATTACTTCCTCCACATTACCTTCAGTCTTAGTTCTCGTATGGAAAGTGCAAGTTGATCTCTTTTCAAGGTTTCTTAAACGACAAATACAACTGTTGAGCCTCCTCTTTGTTACAAGTAAAGTCGTGGTCAATGGTCTGGTATAATTTCTATGCTCTGAACTAAAGTTTCTGGCAGTAGAAAGAATTTGGTTTGGTTCATGTTACTCAGCAGTTCCCATATATCTTGTATACCTTCAAGCATGCCATTTCTTTTTTTTTTTCTTTTTTGGAAATCTCGGATGTTGCTCAATTTTGCACACTACAGGTGCTTCAATGGAGGTGAATATATCTCATCGAACCCGACAAGAAATTTTGACTACTCCCAATCTGACACACCCTGATCTCTTTAATAACGCCATAAATGAGCTGATACAGTTGATGAAAACGGTGAGTTGTCTATTGAGGTTTATTTTGTTGTTGCTGTATTCCCATTAGATTAGTAGAAATACCATATCAAATTTGTTTCATAATTTTTTATTATTATTATTTTCTTTTTGAAAACTATGAAGAACTTGGAAAGAGATTACTGGTCATCCATGTTTTTCATCAAGTTAAAAGAAGAAGCCAGCATGAGAGCAACTGGCCATGAGCTGGAACAGATGACAGGCTGGAATTTCTCTCCTAGGTTGAGTTGTGTACATTGTGTTGATGATCCTTTTCACCAAGAACAACAATTTTCAAAGGGCTCTGGCCAAGGTAGCAATGCTTCAGACCCATGAACTACCGGGAATTTTTTATTTTATTTTATTCCACACGGGTATATGATAAATCATACTGGCTTACAATGCAAAATATGAACAAAGGATGAAAGCTGAAAGACAAAACAACGGAAAAAGAGGCTGAACTGAGTAGCAAGCAAGGGAAGATATGATGTATGCATTACATTTTTGTACAGATACACCATAAAACGGTCACCAAATTGTAATTGGGATCTTGTAGTGTTCAGACGTGTATCACAATGAACTGGAAATCTGTTGTTGCTGTATCTATATACACTTCGATTTGGCTAAAATATCGTCACCAGCTTCATTACACAACTTTCATATATATGCTGATGCTGGTAGAGGAAGAATGAAACAATTCCTGCTTCGATCTTTGAATTGGCTGAGGCCTGGGGAAGCTTCTTCTGTTTACAATTTTATTGTCTCTTGTATTAGTCGTTTCCAATCTTTTTCTTCAATTCATATGATTGTTGCAGGGACTCAACCATTAGTATATGCTATTGTTGCTGCCTGTAGACATGACTTTTGCAAATTGTTCGAAGTTGGACGAGAGTACGTTTGAGAGTATTATACTTTTGACTTTAAAAGCATAGCAACTGTGGTGTTTGGTTTACTACTATCTAATCATTCTAAGGGCTGAAAATCGATGTAACAAATTAAGTGATGTTAAGGGATTGTTTGTTCTTTCTCATAATTTTATTTTACAGTAATTGTTGATTAACTACCCAATTGTTTTAAGTCACAATAACGCATATTTCAAATTAATTTGCTGCGTTGGTCAATTATTGGAGCCAAAACAACTCCAAGATTGAAAACCTTACATTATATACAACAACAAAAAAAAAAAAAGTTGCTATAACATATGTGTTTTAGAATAATTCAATATACAAGTAGTGGAAAGGAACCTCTTTGTTACACTTCCAGTTTAATTGTAACGAAAGTAAAGGGGAAAAGGAAAAGCAAAGGACATGAATCTTGGAGTAGTTAACAAGTAGATAAATGCACATTGCATGGCATGAGCTGGTTGCAAAAGTTAGGACCAGAGCTCATAAAAAATGCATGAATCGTTAGGTGAAGCTATCCGCAACCGCAACTGCAACCATGGACCTTTGGTTATTTTGTCTTCTTTGTTAACAAATTGGTGAGAAATTTAAGTTTTATTGAATGAAACCAGCAACCTCTCTATTTAAAATTGAAAGGACAAAGCCACCAGTTTCAGAAAAATGTCACGAAGATGCACCAACCATCTCACATTCCAGCAGCCACTGTGGCTTCTGTTTTTCTCAACACTTGGTTTCATCTTCTTCCTCAAAAATTCCATCTCTCTTCTCAACTGGATCTTCGCTACATTTCTCAGACCACCGAAAAACCTCAAAAGCTACGGCTCCTGGGCTCTTATCACTGGCGCCACCGACGGCATAGGAAAAGCCTTTGCCCACCAGCTAGCACAGCAAGGTCTAAATCTAATCTTAGTCAGCAGAAACTACAACAAGCTCAAAACAACCTCCAACGAAATTCAAGCTGAAAATACTAACACCCAGATCACCATTGTCGAGTTTGATTTCTCTCGCAAAGACTCAACCGGAATCAAAGCAATAGAGAAAGCCATTGATGGGCTAGAAGTTGGTGTTCTGATAAACAACGTAGGCATCACATACCCGACAGCCATGTATTTTCACGAGGTTGACAAGAAAGTGTGGATGGACATCGTTAGAGTTAATTTGGAAGGCACAACTAGGATTACGAAAGCTGTTTTATCAGGGATGCTGAAGAGGAAAAAAGGTGCTATTGTTAATATTAGTTCTGGTGCGGCCACTGTTGTCCCTTCACATCCTCTCTATGCAATCTACGCTGCTACAAAAGCGTAAGCAAATACCTATACTTCTTTAATTTATTTAGTGCTCTCTCTTGTTGCATGGATTGAATTATTTTAAAGAAAATTAAAGAACATGATATTGCTTATCCATCGTCTCGACTATCCAAATTCCAAATTCTTCTGCATGAAGTCATGAATACAATCGCCAACCACTTAATTGCATATTTCCTTTTAAAGACCAGATTAACGATAAGAGACCTTCTTCCTTAGAGCAGTTTTAATTTCTATTTCCTAATTCTAGTGAACAAACAAGCTGCATGTGTATACATGAAAACTCATGCATGCATTTAATGATTACTTTTGTGCAGATACGTTGATCAACTCTCAAGATCTCTGTGCGTGGAATACAAGAGATGTGGAATTGACGTGCAGTGTCAGGTATACCACAGTCATACTGTATTGTGTTGGTCTTGGACCCATCTGTTAGTTTAGAGAAATTAATTAATAATATTGAGAAATATTTAACCCTGCACTGCAGGTACCGTTATATGTTGCAACAAAAATGGCGTCCAAAGTAGCATCAATAACTAAACAATCCCTGTTTACACCTTCGCCTGAAGGTTATGCTTGTGCAGCAATTCGCCGCATTGGCTACGAGCCACGCTGCACGCCTTACTGGGCTCACTCGCTGCAGTGGTTCTTTGCTCGCTCGCTGCCTGAGACCGTCCTTGATGCTTGGCGTCTCTCTATCGGAATCCGCAGGAGAGAAAGCCCAACATATGTATGATAACACATTTCCACTGTAAATGTTGGGTTGGCTAGCTTGGTGACGCAACAAAAACACAAACCAATATATCCCACTGACGCCTTAATAAGAAAGCCAATGAATTTACTTTTATTTGTAAATCAAACAACATCTTTTTCCATAGAAGAGTTATGCATATCAAACAGAGCATGCGTCTAGATCTAGTAATGTATTTGATTCTACTGCTGATTACTAATTAATTAAGATTAGCTGATGATCTTATGGAGTCCTTCTCCAGCCCTTTCTTGCGACTCCCAAGTAAATATAGAAAAATAAACCGAATAACCAATGCATCTGGCAATGAATTGAAAAGGAACCACTGCAAATGATGAGGCCAGTAGGGCAAACAGAGACACTCATAACCGATCCATCTTATGCTTGCTTTACTATACATCTCTGCTGATGGAATGAAGAATGAAGATCTTTTGAACTTGGTCATCTTCGTTGCAACAAATAATGGAATCTGAATGCAGCTCACACATAATAATGAAATTAGATCAAAAAGATTGAACAACAGAGTAAAAGGTAATTTTGCCACATGAAATCCTGACTATATATATATTTACAACTCACTCAATTCATGCATTTTGACACACACACACACACACACACACACACACACACACACACACACACACACACACACACACACACATATATATACATATATACCTGGCACTGAACATCGATTCCTTTTTGCTTGTATTCCAAATAGATGGATCTTGAAAACATTGCAAGGTACCTGTGACAATATATAAGAGAAAGTCTCCAATTTATCTTACAGTTCCAAATAAATAATAATATTATATTCAATTATGTGATAAACAATCATAACAACAACTTCAACGAAAACAGCAGCCACGCGAGCAACATCCTTTGAAGAAAAATTTGGCAATTTACGTAGCCCTTGCTAAAGGGAATCTAGCTTCCAGATTTGTTAATCAAGGCAGCCTCATGAAAGGCAACAGAGATTCCTTATGTTGCGTCAAATTTGGAAAGACCTTTCCTAAAATCATGTAATTTGTCTCTAATTTACAGCTTCCTTTATTAGATTTACTCTACTGTATATATATTCCTTCCTTGCTGGTGATTCAATAGAAACATGCATTCTTCCTTGATATATAGGCAAAACACAAGCTTATCTCTCATTCAATGGCGTGTAAAATGATTTCAGCAAAGAAATCTTTCCCTACGAAGTACTCTCATAACTAAACTCTGTAACTTATTCAACATAGGAATGAAATTCAAGCTTTAAAACTCTAGATCTACGCACAGTGATCAAATAATTAGTTAATTAAATCGAAAATATGAGCACCGGGATTAAAGAAACTTACGCTTTGGTGGCTGCATAGATAGAGAACAAAGGATATGAAGAAAGCACAACGGAAGAACCAGACCCGATGTTAACTATTGCTCCTTTCTTCTTCTTTAGCATAATTGGAAGAACTGACCGCGTAACCCATGTCAGTCCGTCTATGTTCACCTTCATAACACTCATCATCAATTCTGAATCAACTTCATGAAAGAATCTAGCATAAGGGAATGCAACTCCTGCATTGTTTATCAGAATACCAACGTCCAGCCCTTCAATACCATCCTCTATCGCCTTGGATATCTCCTGTCCACTAAATTTTGAAAGGTCGATAACCAGAGTTCTGATATCAACTTCATAACTATGGCGTATTTCCTTGGAGGTTGATTCAAGTTTTGCAGGATTTCGACCAACCAAGACTAAGTTAAGACTCTTCGAAGCTAACTCAAAAGCAAGAGCTTTGCCGATTCCGTCAGTAGAGCCAGTGATAATAGCCCAGGAGCCATATTCCTTGAGATTCTTTGGAGGTCTGAAGAACATGACCCAAACCCATCTGAAAAAACTGAGAACGGGTTTGAAAATAGTGATGAAACCGAGGAAACTCGCTGCTAGAAGGACAAACTGATGCAAATCCATTACCATGTGAGAACACTGAGCACTGAATATCTTGTACAATACGTCATTTACCATTTGGCTTATAATAATAATATGTTGGCTTCCAAGCTCACCGACATTATGCAATGTTTTATTGTTCATCTTTAATTTAGTAATTAATATGAGGTAAATGTAGCAATAAAAACATTCGGTTTTGGACCTCAGTGGTCAAAAACAGTACCCATTTTTGTTCAGGACCTAATTTTCAAATCTCTTTCGTTTAAAGTGAATTATAACTATTTCAAATAAAAATATTTTTAATTTTTGAATAATAGTATTTTTTATTAAAAAATAATATTTTTTATCGAAATTTTTTTTTATCAAAAAAATAGTATTTTTCGTCGAGAGTACAGTATTTTTTATCGAGAGAAAATATTTTCGTCAAAAGAACAGTATTTTTTAATGAATAAACAATAATTTCATCTTTTTTTTCGATAATTCTCTCTTTAAATCTCAAAATTTAGATAAAAAATTATAATCAAAATAAGTAAATTGATATTGAATCATCCGCAAACTAGTTTTTAACTATTTTCTCAAAAATTAACAAACTTTTTTTTCAAGAATCTTATGAAAAATTACAATTAAATATGAAAATTTTAACTTCAAAAATTTTGAGTTCTAATATAAATGGGTATTTTTGTCTAAAATCGTTGTAATTAGTCCCAAATAGAATCTTGAAATTGAAATTCTTAGATAATCATTTTTGTCCAAAAGGTGATTTTTGAGTTCTAATATGAAAAATCGTATGAAAAATCGTTCATTTGAAAAAATTGAAACCCTTCTTATTGAATGATCAAAATACTTCCCAAAAATCGAAATTCTTGATCAATGGAGGAAGAATATCACCATTTTTGTTCAATAAGATACCAAAGT
>JAXCLQ010000009.1:8925295-8954131 GCA_035584115.1 Cedrela odorata | reverse complement strand
AAATACTTCCCAAAAATCGAAATTCTTGATCAATGGAGGAAGAATATCACCATTTTTGTTCAATAAGATACCAAAGTAGATGATTGACTCATTCCATATTAGAAATGATCCCAGAAAATCTTTTGATAACACGGATTCCTATTTCTCAATGATATCCCACGATTAAGACAATTGGTTGAATCCTGTGAAACCATTTCATAGAAGTTCATTGATATCTTCTTATAAAGCAAATCGATTTCGATTCTTGAATAATCTACATCATTTCCGCTTTTATTGTAACAAAAGATTTTCTTTTTATGTGGAAAAGGTTCATATCAATAATTATGATTTTACATATGGACAATTCCTAAATATCTTATTAATTTGTAACAAAAAATTTTCTTTGTGCAGAGGTAAAAAAAAAAACATGTTTTTTTTAGAGAGAGATACTATTTCACCAATCGAGTCACAGGTATATAACATATTCAAACCTAATGATTTTCCACAAAGTGGTAACAAAAGGTATAACTCATACAAATCTTTTCCTTTTTCAATTCGATCCGATCTATTAGTTCATAGAGCTATTTACTCAATCGCAGCCATTTCTGGAACACCTCCAACAAAGGGACAAATAATCAATTTTGAAATAACTTATTGTCAACCTTTTTCAGATATGAATCTATCTGATTCAGAAGAGAAAAACTTGAATCAGTATCTCAATTTCAATTCAAACATGGGTTTGATTCACACTCCATGTTATGAGAAATATTTACCATCTGAAAAGAGGAAAAAATAAAGTCTTTGTCTAAAGAAATGCTTTAAGAAAGGGCAGATGTATAGAACATTTCAACAGACAGTGCTTTTTCAACTCTCTCAAAATAGAATATATTCCAAACATATATGCCATGGTTCCTTACTTCGACAGGGTACAAATATCTAAATTTGATATTTTTAGATATTTTTTTAGACCTATTGCTGGTACTAAGTAGCAATCAAAAATTTGTATCCATTTTTCACAGTATTATGCATGGATCAGATATATCATGGCAAATTCTTCAAAAAAAAAAAATGGTGTTTTCCACAATGAAATCTGATAAGTGAGATTTCAAGTAAGTGTTTAATTAATCTTCTTTTGTCCGAAGAAATGATTAATCGAAATAATGAGTCACCACTGATATCGACACATCTGAGGTCGCTAAATGTTCGACAGTTCTTCTATTCAATCCTTTTCCTTCTTCTTGTTGCTGGATATCTCGTTTGTACACATCTTTTTTTTTTTTGTTTCCCAAGCTTATAGTGAGTTACAGACAGAGTTCGAAAAGGTCAAATCTTTGATGATTCTATCATAAATGATTGAGTTGTGAAAACTTCTGGATAGATATCCCACATCCGAATTGAATTTTTTTGGTTAAAGAATCTCTTTCTAATTGCTCTGGAACAATTAGGAGATTTTCTAGAAGAAATACGGGGTTCTGCTTTTGGCAGCAACGTGCTATGAGGTGGTGGTCCCACGGATGGGGTTAAATCAATACATTCTAAGATGAAAGATTTGAATATCAATCTCATCAATATCATCGATCTCATAAATATCATCGATCTCATAAGTATCATACCAAATCCCATCAATCGAATCACTTTTTCAAGAAATACGAGATATCTAAGTCATACAAATAAAGAGATCTATTCATTGATAAGAAAAAGAAAAAAGGGGAACGATGATTGGATTGATGATAAAATAGAATCCTAGGTCGTGAACAGTGATTGGATTGATGATAAAGAAAGAGAATTCTTGGTTCAGTTTTCTACCTTAACAACATAAAAAATGATTGATCAAATTCTATTGAGTCCGACTTATAGTGATCTTTTATCAAAGAATGACTCTAGTTATCAAATGATTAAACAATTGGGAATAATTTATTTACAATACTTAGTTGACATTTATAAAAAGCATTTAATGAATTATAAGTTCAATACATCCTATTTAGTAGAAAGACAAATATTCCTTGCTCATTATCAGATAATTACTTATTCATAAACTTCGTGTGGGGCTAATAGTTTTCATTTCCCATCTCATGGAAAACCCTTTTCGCTTCACCTAGCCCTATCCTCTCCTAGAGGTATTTTAGTGATAGGTTCTATAGGAACCGGACGCTCTTATTTGGTCAAATACTTAGCGACAAACTCCTATGTTCCTTTCATTACAGTATTTCTGAACAAGTTCCTGGATAACAAGCCTAAAGGTTTTCTTATTGATGATATCGATATTGATGATAGTGACGATATTGATGCTAGTGACGATATCGATCGTGACCTTGATACGGAGCTGGAGCTTCTAACTATGATGAATGCGCTAACTATCGATATGATGTCGGAAATAGGCCGATTTTATATCACCCTTGAATTCGAATTAGCAAAAGCAATGTCTCCTTACATAATATGGATTCCAAACATTCATGATCTGGATGTGAATGAGTCGAATTACTTATCTCTCGGTCTATTACCGAACTATCTCTCTAGGGATTGTGAAAGATGTTCCACTAGAAATATTATTGTTATTGCTTCGACTCATATTTCCCAAAAAGTGGATCTCACTCTAATAGCCCCGAATAAATTAAATACATGCATTAAGATACGAAGGCTTCTTATTCCACAACCATGAAAGCACTTTTCACTCTTTCATATATTAGGGGATTTCACTTCGAAAAGAAAATGTTCCATACTAATGAATTTGGGTCCATAACTATGGGTTCCAATGCACGAGATCTTGTAGCACTTACCAATGAGGCCCTATCGATTAGTATTACATCAAAGAAATCAATTATAGACACTAATACAATTAGATCTGCTCTTCATAGACAAACTTGGGATTTGCGAACCTAGGTAAGATCGGTTCAAGATCATGGGATCTTTTTCTATCAGAAACGAAGGGCTGTTGCATAAAATGTACTTCTAAGTAATTACCCCATAAATCTTATATCTATCTATATGAAGAAGAAATCATGTAACGAAGGGGATTCTTATTTATACAAATGGTACTTCGAACTTAGAATGAGCATGAAGAAATTAACGATACTTCTTTATCTTTTGAGTTGTTCTGCCGGATCGGTCGCTCAAGACCTTTGGTCTCTACCCGGACCCGATGAAAAAAATGGGATCACTTCTTCTGAACTCGTTGAAAATGATTTTGATCTAGTCCATGGCCTATTAGAAGTAGAAGGCGCTTTGGTGGGATCCTCAAGGACAGAAAAAGATTGTAATTGGTTTGATAATGATCGAGTGACATTGCTTCTTCAACCCAAACCAAGGAATCCCTTAGATATAATGCAAAATGGATCTTGTTTTATTGTTGATTAGAGATTTCTCTATAAAAAATATGAATTGGAGTTTGAAGAAGGGGAAGAAGAAGGAGTCCTCGACCTACAACAGATAGAGGAGGATTTATTCAATCACATAGTCTGGGCTCTTAGAATATAACGCCGCTAGGGCTTTCTATTTGATTGTATCGAAAGGCCCAATGAATTGGAATTTCCTTATTAGAGATTTGGAACCTTAACTATAAACGTAAATGAAGGTATTTTTAAGCCATACAGGTCAAAAATCCAAAAACATTGGATACGTGTTTAGAATAATAAATGATTTGTCCAATTGAACCCCACATCTAAAATCTAAATAGAGAGGTTATAAAAGAAATGGTCATAATCAAAAGTGACAATACGTTAACAAAATTTATTATATTTTTTCACAAGGTGCATTTTATTAATTGCCAAATTAATACGGATTATAATCATCTTCTAATTTTTTTTATTCTTTATATTTTAAGCATCTACAAATACATAGCATAATTAATAATAAAAAGTTTAGATTGTATTTTAATAAAATTTACTAATTAACTTCATATTTTATGATATGGGTCACTCATTTTATGATATGAGTCATTGTAAAAATAGAAAATAAATCAATTAAAAATTATAATTTTAACTATTAAATTTTGATCAATTCACATATTAAAATTAGATAAAAATAAATTAGACCAAGCGAGGATCCGATTCTAATTGACACATAATAATATACAAATTAAGTATTTTGGATGATGTTGTTATTGTTAACATCTTTATAAAACTCTTAACTATCGTAGATAAATCACATTTATCACTTAAATGAATTGAGTTTATCAAATTAATAAAATATACATATCTTATTCTAAATTCACATATTTTAATTATTATAATTTAAGTAAAATATTAAAAAAAAAATTGTTGTTGAAACTTCAATAATTTTAATTTGTTATTTTAATCTTAATTTAATATATTTATTTTAATTTATTAAACTTTTGAATTAAGTGATTTGTGCACTTAAACTTTTCCTTTTCACTTCTGCTTTCTTTCTTCTGTTTTTGTTTTTAGGATTCTATGTATGTATAATCCAATATTTAACTCCATTTATAATTCTAACCAATCTCCAATTTACTTCTTATTTTTAACCAAAAAGAGATTATTTGAACAAAAATACTTCTATTTACGGTAATTAATTATGCTTGTTTATAGAAGATAACCCTTCTCTCAACAAAATCATAAGATAAATTGTTCTCTCAACAAATTGTTTATTATTTTAAAAAAAAAATTATGAAATTTACTAATTTGTCAATAATTTCTCCACAAATCAACAAAATTTCTATATTATTCTCTCGATATTTTTTTTTTCTATCTTTCAAAATATATTATAAATAAATTTGAACTCAAATAATTAAACTATCCGATAGAAAAAAATTTCTCGATACTTACAAAACTTTAATATAAATATGATCTTCATTAATTTTTTTTTTCTATACAAGAAAGAAATTAGGATCTTCTCATTTCTAATTACATTATTTAAATTTAAATATAATTATAAATTTAAATTTAATTATAAATTTAAATATTAAACAAAAATCCCATTTTACTGATAAATAATAAATTAATGTTTAAATTAATTAGTCAACTCACCACTTTTCCTCTAAGCACAACGATACTTGGAATAGCAGCAGTGTAACCTACATCTTCCCAGTTTTCTTTAATGAATATTCATGGGTTGTATCATGCCTCAATCCAGTTACATGTCTGTCAGCATCAGTAGTAGTTAATTGTGGTGGTTTTCAGCTCATCTACTTCACCCGCTTCTTTGTCTCTTCGGTGCTCAACAGTCTTTGCCTAATCCTACTCTGTTCATAGACTCTTCCTCTTTTTCTTCGTTCACTCCGTCCTTTCTCAGTCTACAACGCTACCTATATTACCAGAGATTTTTCCAAGATTCATTTCTGGGTCACGCTATTTATCTTTTCTTAACACTACCCACTTCTTTGATCGGTGTTTTTTTTTTCTCTCTAGTTCCTCAGATCACCCCATTCCGTACCTAAAAATGGAGTCTTGTTTTCTTACCACTCTCAAGACTCAACCTGTTTGGTTTCTTGCTTTGTTCGCTATTGGTTGTCTTAGTTTTATGAGACATCTTATACATATGCTCGACTGGGTTTATGTTACTTTCCTTAGACCTGGTAAGAATCTCAAGAAATACGGTTCTTGGGCTCTGGTCACTGGACCAACTGATGGTATTGGCAAAGGTTTTTCCTTTGAGTTCGCCAAGAGAGGGCTTAATCTGGTTTTGGTTGGTCGTAATCCAGAAAGACTGAAGGATGTTTCAGATTCTATTCAAGCTAAGTATCCCAAAACCCAGATCAAGAGTGTTGTTGTTGATTTCAGTGGTGATCTTGATGAGGGTGTTCAGAGGATTAAGGAGACTATTGAGGGATTGGATATTGGTGTTTTGATTAACAATGTTGGAGTTTCGTATCCTTATGCGAGGTTCTTTCATGAAGTTGATGATGAATTGTTGAAGAATTTGATTAAGATTAATGTGGAGGGTACTACTAAGGTTACTCAAGCTGTTTTGCCTGGGATGTTGAAGAGGAAGAAAGGTGCTATTGTGAATATTGGCTCTGGTGCTGCCATTATCATCCCTTCTGATCCTCTCTACTCTGTTTATGCTGCCACAAAAGCGTAAGCACTTGCTTTTTCCTTTTTAATTCATTTCAATTTTTTTGTCCGATTTGGAGTAATATTTATTGTATGAAGAATTTATATCAATATTTAATGACAAAAAACGTCTATCTTGTTAATTTTCAGGTTTGTTGATCAATTCTCAAGGTGTCTCTATGTTGAATATAAGAAAAGCGGGATCGATGTGCAGTGTCAGGTACACTCTGCCGTGATTTAATTCTTTATTGATTTGATTATGGTCGTAACATTTTGACCCGCAAGCTTAAGTGTTATACAGCAAAGTAATATGAATTTCTGCACAAATCATTAATCATCTCTACTATATTAGAATGTGTTGCCAAACAAGCATATACCGTAATAGAAGCTTAACGTTTAAGTAAACTTCTTTTGACTTTTAAGAGAAGGCATTCTTGTTAGTGGCTTACAGCCTAATCACTTTTGTTGAAATATTTAACCCCTAAAATTAGATTATACTTTCCAGCAATTTAGCTTGTCTTTAGTCGACCTGCTTAAGTAACTGCTAACCAATTGAAATATCGATTAATAGAGGTAGAGCAGCACTCTTTCCTGTGCTAGAAGCAAGGTAACGATGATTGGTTAGTATGTAATAGCTATGAATTTTGGTTCTCAGACCTATGTTTCTTCATGTTCTGAAGACACTCTTATCTACTTACAAGCTTATTTGCTGAATGGAGTAATAGGTAGAAATTATCCTTGCTTTTCTCTCTATCAAATTGAGATTTGGCCATGCCTAGTTGATTATTTCAACCATGCCTTTTTTTCCCCCACATATGATTATCCATGCAATGATGCCCGACCAACCTATTTACAACTTGAATCACTAATTACAGTGTCTGGGAGAGATTATCTTTCCTGGTTGAATTTTTTCCCATCAAATTTCTAGTAAATGAACAGGATATTCTTGATTTTGAGTTGTTTTATTGGAGTCATTAAGTACTAGGCAGAGCTTGTTTTCGGATTCTTGTAATATCTTTTCATATATGCTTGTTACTAAGGAAGCCTAGAGTTTTAGATGGTTTAGTGGAGCTATGAGCTGCATGGAAATCGAATGGTATGCCTTTGTTGACTCCACAAATTTCTCAATTCTTCATATTCTTGACCTTGGGTGCGCCTTGAATGTATTAAAAAATTACCCTGCCAAATTCTTAATTGCAACCTTATCTTAGGTGATAGTTAATTGGCTTCTAAAGTATTAGCCAAAGAAGCACCTAAAATATACAAGGCTATATAATCTGTATGCCAATTGATATCATATCGAACTTCTTACTTCATTATGAGTATGGCATCAATTAGATGTTAAGAAAACATGAATGGGATTGATATATAATATGGAAATAGATTTCCTCAATATGGTGCCTGATAATAAACTTTAGCATTTAAGTTCTTGTCTTCTGTTACACTCATAGAAAGGAGGGCCCAATGTCTAGGATGAGATTAAGTTCATTGATGTGAATATCTTTATGTTTCCTTATCATTAGTGTTTCAAGAAATTTAGTTGTTCATGCATTGAGAGATTGGGACTAGAGCAGGCTGTATATGTTTGATTCGCTTCGATCTATGTTCTTCAGCTGAGGGATTTCTGGATGCAGGTTCCATTATATGTGGCGACTAAGATGGCATCAATTAAGAGATCTTCGTTCTTTGTTCCATCGACCGATGGATATGCACGAGCAGCTATGCGCTGGATAGGTCATGACCCTCGTTGCACACCCTACTGGCCTCATTCACTTCTCTGGTGTTTGCTAAACTTATTGCCTGAGAGCACTGTTGATTCATATCGTCTGCAGTTTTGCCTTGGGATTAGAAAGAGGGGACAGCTCAAAGACTCAAGGAAAACGGAATAGACAGTCTTCACACTATGTTATTCGGTTGTGGTGATTGGCTAGAATAATGCAGTCTTGTTGGCAAATTTTAACTCTAAAAACGGTTGTAATGCTTGGGATTTATGAATCTGTTAATCCTTACTTGAAGTTTGTATTATGATCAGGATCAGCATTAATTGTTTATTTCCCATGTTTATTTAACAATCTCTCACAAGTTCTACATGTAACTTCCTTTAAAGAAATCCAGGTATTTCGCAGGTTCATGCAAACTGAAACTCGGAGAGCATGCAGTAAAATCTCACCAGCATAGACAGAATGAGCCAAATATTAGTCTTGATGTTGTTTTGAGCCTCCACATTATGTGAAATTCCTAGCAGCAATCGAAATGATTGTCTCTTTATTAATGTTTCGTGACAAATGAAAAACAGTTGGGTATTATTCACACATAAGAGCTATCGTGAGGCATCTTGAATGTGTGGTTAAAGTTGAGAATTTAGTAAAATTGGTTGGGTAGGCTCAGGCTAGTTTTGGTGAAGCCCACTTTTCCTTCGTCCCGTACAAATCCCACCATTCCATTCCACCCCACTTGAACAACTTCTCCCTCACTCGTTACACACACAAATAATTCCAGTTCTTGTCATCACTCGTCAGCATTCAGCTGCCCTCCTCCAGGTCTCTGTCATTATAATGTTCTTTCACCACTGGCAGTGGCTCGTATGACCACACCACATATATACGAAATTCTTTTGATTTTGTGGACGACATTCTTTTGATTTTATGCTTTTGGTGATTACAAGTAATTTGTACTATTATTTAGTGGATGAATAACAGTAGTAGACGAAGCTCACGGTAAGGCCATTGCGGACCCCAGCACGCACTTTCTAACGTATAAACCTAAAAGCGGCCCAAGGCGTTCGCGGTCACTCGTGTCCGTACAGCCTCTTGCCTACCTTGTACTTGCCTTGTGTGCCGCCATAGAAATAAACCTCGCCGGAAAGATAAAACACAGAGAGAAGCACTTCGTCACTTCGCACCAGCTGGCATTTGTGGTCTCGTAATTGTGTTCTCTTAATATCGAGTTTATCAATGGAGAATAAGAGTTCTGCGTTGCATTACGGCGGTACGACAACGCACAACACTGTGTTCATAGATACCCGCCTCGATACCCACCTGGCCATGATTGTCTCTGATTCCGACACCGTTTCTGATCTCAAAAGTAATTCTTTCTGTTATTTTTGCTCCAACTGTTAGTATCACTATTTTCTTTTGCTTTGTTTAATCTATTCTATGAAGCAATTTTAGAAAAAAGTATGAATGAGTATCGGGTTGTGCGATGTAGAGGCTTTACTTGTTCATTCATCATTTTTATAAGAGTGATTATAATTGATTGTACTTATTCAAGTAATGGGGTTTTTGCGTGATTGTCCGCCACTGAAGGTTCTTTCCCTATCTTTAACAGAATATCTGACAACAGTAATGGTGAATTTGGAGTCATTCTGTAGAATTGATTTTTTTGGGTAAAAAGCGTTTTTGCAAAGGCATTTAAGCACATTCTAGAGGAACACCTATCAAGTGCTTCTCTGAAAAGCACTCTTATGCATTTTCTCTTATTATTATTGTTTTGCTTTGTTTAATCTATTTCCTGAAGCAAGTTTAAAAAGCTATGAATGATATGAGACTTTACTCGTTTGGTTTTACTTATTCTAGTAGTGGGGTTTTGGCATGATTATCGTTGAAGCTCTTCTCAAAGCTACTAAAGAGGTACTTTATGATGCTATCCTTTCCCTTTCGTCAATAGAATATCTTTAAAAGAATATCCAGCAACACTAATGGTGATTTTGGAGTCATTTTGTAGAAAGTATTTTTGGTTAAAAAA
The DNA here is from genome assembly GCA_035584115.1 of Cedrela odorata. NCBI lineage: Eukaryota > Viridiplantae > Streptophyta > Magnoliopsida > Sapindales > Meliaceae > Cedrela > Cedrela odorata. The sequence continues at coordinate 8,944,400 of JAXCLQ010000009.1, read as the reverse complement.
ACCTTTTTGCAAAGGCATTTATTTATTTTTTTCTTCTGGGAAAAAGCGCATATCAAATATTTCTTGGAAGAAAAACATCTCATGTGACAAAAAAATGTACTTGTTGGAAGAACAGCTATCAATTGCTTCTCCAAAAACCACTCTTACGTATTTTCTTTTACCTCAATATGTTTTTCCTTTTTTTCTTTTGGGTTTATTTTTGGCAAACACTAAATTTAGACATAAAAATACTTTTAGCTATGTGAAACCCCTTTTGTTGATGCTAAAGATATTTTCAAACATTCTCTGGGCAAGCAACTCAATCTCAACAGTCCAATTGAAAAGGAATAATTCATACAAATTTGAAGACACAGTTGAGAGTGTTGTTCTTGATAATTCATAACTTTTTATACTTGCTGGTGGTTAAACATTTATCCTTTGTGTTGTACTTTTGAATGGTTAGTTTCTATGTCAAATGACTTATCAATGTTGTTGATGTGTAGAGAAAATAATGTATGAGCACCCATTATGTTTTCCTAACATTGGGGGGATAAATATTCATGCTTTAAAGGTATACTGCTGTGTCTTGCATTTTTAATTCTAATGACTGTATCACCTGTTAGTTATATTCTTTATGTTGATCGGTCTTTTGAATTTGGCAGGTAAAACGAAAAGGATACTTTTATTGTCTATCAGATTCCATGTTTGTAAAAAGTGCTTTTGACAGGGTCAGCAAAAGTTGGTTTCTTTCTGTTGATGCTTCTAGCCTAGAGGAGCAAAGTGGAAACCGGCAATCTGGGAAGCCCAATTCTGGAGACATAGTAGCCTGTTTTGGCATGATGAATAATCCTTCAGGTGATGGAGTTAATCTTCTGCCTTATGGTCCTGCTAGGAAGATATCCAATATTGATGATTCATCTTTGCCACAAGTTCAGAGAGACCAGAATGCAAAATGTAAACCTGCTGCTGACCATAATTCTAATAGTAATTGCAACATATTGTCTCTTGAAACTAACAACAGTTCAGATTTTCAGGAGAAGCATGATTTATGTAGCAAGGAATGTGAAGACCCCCTAAGAGATATGGAACGTAGGGAAGACAGCTCCTGGAATATGACTGGTGATGCTCAAGACAATGTATCGTTGGAAGGATCTTCAAAAACTACATCTGTTGTGAAGAAAAGACGTAGAGCTAAAAGGAGGAATGAAGATGAAGTACATGACCATGCTTTGAAAGAAGACAATGCTTTATCTCATGTACCAGATAAAGATGCATCACAACGGGACAACGTGGTCCCAGATAATTCTTTACTCAATGAAAGTAGAGGTAGTGTTGTTACTCGCAGTATGGAAATGGGAAGCAAAGATATTATTGATGAACCTTGCAGGATTTCACCTTCTGATACCAACAAGAGGGCAGGTAATGAAATACAGATGATTGACTTTCTCAGTGAGTGAACTGCAGTTCCTGGAAAACATACCGAGTGTGAAGCATATAACTCTGTGAATGCTGTGGTCAAGGATCAGTGCAACACATCATTGGAAGAAGCTTCGCCTGTGCTTTCTGTTAAGAAAAAGCAGAAGACAGTGAGGAAAGAAGACAATGAAAATTCTTCTGAAGAAAACAGAGTATGATTAGTGATTCTACTAAGGAAACCTCTTAGTCAGGGATTATGATTTCTCAGTGCTCTTTAGGGGAGAAACAGAAGGGCACGAATGCTACCTTGGACCATGTATGTACTGAACTTCTGTAGGGGGACCATTTGTTGATAATCAGTCCAAACAGTGGGAAGTGGAAAAGAAAAAAGAAATCATCCAAATCTATTCAAGTTCTAGCCACAGCTCCTTCTTCCACAGAAGATGATAGAGGAGAGAGCTCTCTGGAAATGGTGGGAGTCCATAAGAATTTGGAAAGAGAACCTGATGGGTCTGTAGTTCCTGGACAAAGTGTCCAGGGTGCAATGGCTTCTGAACCTTGTCTCATCTCCATGAAGGAAAATCCATGTGTTCTTGTACAAGAAGTTGGAGAAAACAATAAAGTAACACCTTCATTTAGTAAGTTCCTTGTCCTGTTTTGACTTTAGATTTTATGTAGTTTTGCTTCTGTTATAACAAAAGAAATTTGTCTTCAGATTCACCCACGTATTAGAAGAATAGAAGATATCCATTGCTGATATTAATACTAATTTTTATTTTTTTGGGTAGATGTTGATATGAGCGGTATTGATGCTGTAAATGTTAAAAGCAAAAATAATTCACCTCAAGTAGCAGGTGTATCTGCAGTAGAAAGAGTGGGAGTTTCAGAGGATCTTCATTCCAGTGCAGCAGAAGGCAATTCACCCCTTGACATTCAGGAGGCCAATAATCTAAACAATAACAGGGGGATTTTCAGAAATGAGAATGTCATTGTAAATGATGGTCGGAAATTTGGTAGTGATCAGACTGCTAGAGTTGCAGAAGAAAGAGAATTGACACAAAGTAATGATCCAAATGCAATGCCATCAAAATGCACCACATCTAATAGGGATGAAATCAACATTAACTCCAAAGCAGATGTCACTTCTGATCTGTTTGATTCTAATGCAAATGTGGCACCTGGGAAACCTTCGAAGAAAAGAAAGAAGTCCAAAAAAACTCGGGATCCTGTCCCATTAGGTACAGAACTTACAACATGTTCTGTTATTGGCATTTCTTCAGCTGTGCCACATGAACCTTCAATTAAGGATCATTCAAGTGATAAATCTAGACAAGAGGAGAACATTTTGTCCCCATTCATGGGAAAAGAAGTATTAAAAACAACAGTGAACCCTTCTAGTTTGCCTACTGATAAGGAAACTGATAATGTGATTCGAAATGTGTTGGTATCCTTGGAAGGTATTAGCAAAAATCCAGTGAATGCAGGAAATAGGGATGAGAAGTCTAGAAAGAAAACTAAAAGGAAACAGAATTCTGCTTCTAAGAGCCTCCCAGATTTGCAAACAGAAAATGCAACACCATCGGTTAATGATATAATGGAGGTAGAGGTAGATGCATCATCTAAATTGACAAAGAAGACCAAGTTGGTGAAGATGATTTCCAAGTGTCAGTTAAATGGATCATATAGGGAACCTGAAAATAATGCTGCTGGGGTTGAAGCCAATCCTGAAGGCAGTAATGAGGGGAGGCCTCTTCAAGATCTAAATAGTAATTTACCTGAAAGTGGTTCTAGAGATGAAGCTAATAATCACACAGACTTGTAAAAGTGATAGGACCATTGTTGATGATAATTTTGTGTGCAGCCAACATAAGCCTGACATTGTTGTGTCTGATGAGGTGCTTGTTGACAAGGTGACTCTAACAAAAGGAGCTGAAAATGTGGTAAAAGCTGGCATTGACAAGAAAAAACTCGATGTACATTCTAATGGCCCCTCACCTGATTTACAAAGTTCACTGAAGTTCTATGAGAACCAGGGGAATGGAGGAAAAGCCATAGCTTTTAAATCTAGCAATGTTGAACCACAAAGATCATTATCAAAGGGTGATGGTGATAGCCTCAAGTTTGAAGCTAAAACAAAGCTTCCAAAAGTTTCTGGAATTGGGGGAAGAACTGCAGAGTCTAATAAGTCTGATAAATTCAATAACAAACCTGAGGAAGCTGCAAGAGCCAATGCTGTCAGTGCTTCTGGGACGCATACTAATAAAAACAAAAAAAAAAAAAAAAATGTTGCTGCATCAAGCTGTAGCTTGGAGAGTTCTAAAAATTCACTTCCCAAAAGTAAAAAGGGTGGTGGGCATCAATCACATGTGGAGATCAGGACAGTTTCCGATAACAGTGATAACAGGGAAGTTGTGGATGGCTCAAAGCCCAGGAAAAGCTTATTAGCTGCATCAATTTTTAAGGACAATAGTGATGGGAGTTCTGATGAGGATGGAGTAGACAACTCAGATAACAGCGCCAGAACTCCATCAGATAATTCCTTGTCATCTGACTACTCAGATGGGGGTAGCACTGCTCAACAAAATGGTAATTTAAAATCTTTGTTTTGGATGTATTAGTACGCACCCAATTCATTTATTTATCAGTATTTTATTTTCCTTAACAACATTTGTCTAAGCTTGTAGGGTAATTTCTTCTATTCTTATAATTTGTTGCAGGATCTTACAGCTCAGAAAGAAAGGAAAGTGCAAGAAGAAACATAACTAAATCACGGTACTCTAATTTTTAGTCACCAGATATAGATCTTCTATTTTGTTTCTAGTGCTAATTTTGGCAATTTAAATTCATGTTGAAGTAACCTCATGCCTTTGAAAGTCTTGGTGAATTTATCTGGAAAATGCATGAAATGTTGCGCATATGCCTTTCTTTTTCCCAACTTGTTCATCTTGATACCAGATATGGGCTTGGCCATAGCAGATGGTGATGCTTGTTTTTCCGGACTGAATGAATTACCTGTTTATTGTACATATTCTCTGGTTCTATGTTTCTACCTTCCCATATTGGCTTAAGTGTACTATGTTAATCATATAAAAACTTGTTTATATTAATAAAAACTGTTCTTTCTTACCAGAATATTCTCTGGTTCCTTGTTTCTACCTTCCCATATTGGCTTAAGTGTTTTATGTTAATCATATAAAAACTTGTTTATATTAATAAAAACTGTTCTTTCTTTCCAGGCTAGTTATACGTTTCCAACATTTTCGTGGTTGTATTTCAATGAGTACTTGGAAATGTCCAAAGAGGAGAGAGAGAGAGAGAGAGAGAGAGAGAGGGAGAGGGGAATGTTATTTACAAATTTTGGCCTCAAGTTTAATTGTGAAAAAAAGAATGGACTGTGGAATTCTGTTTGTTGGTTGGCGTATATGTAGTATATATATAGCTCTAATCCTATCTGTTGGTTCTTGTTGAGCAGCTCTAGTGTGAAATTGGATACAGTTCTAAGAAGTTCAAGCAGATACAAGGCAGCCAAGCTAACAGCTTCCCAATCACAACTCCAGGACACTGAAAGCCAGCCTGATGAATTTGTTCCAGACAGCCAGCCAAACCCGTAGTTTGGTTTTTCCTCTCTTTTACCTTTTATTTGTGGATTTCGTTGAAAAAGAAAAAAGATGAGACTAAATTTGATCCATGTTTTTTATTCTGTGTGTGTGTAATGCATCCTATGAGTAAATGGGTTTGAACAGTGCTCGAGTAAATCATTGCAGAAAGTTTTATAGATATTCTGCAGAGTTTGGTTATAAAATTTGTACTGGATTTGGTCAGAGGGTTTTGTTTCACTTGAAATCATTGGCAAATGGCAATTAAAAAAAGTACATGGACATTTATCTATCTCTGTAATCGAATTCAATCACCATGCGTTGCACATTCATTCTCGTTGCAAGAAACCATGTTTAACCGTATAAGCATCCCTTAATTGCACTCGTCTTTGATCAAATAAAAACCTTAACGGGTTTGGTTTATTTTATTACTATCGAACATAGAGAGAGATCCTTATATTATTAACTGTGTAGTTTTCTTGTCACCTAAAGAAAAGAACTGTCAAATTCATATTACTTCTCCTATTGGGCATCCTTTACTTTTCTCTTTATCTTATTATTCCAACATTCACGCCGGTCCTCCATTCCAAATGCGCCCAAGTTTTTTCTTTTACGGGCAAATCAAATTTCCATTTGATTTGGTTTCCATCGCAATTGTTAACGAGATCAGCGTTCTCCATTCCAAATGCCCCATCATATTGATAATTACAGACGTTGGACAAAAGCATATTACGCCTGAGATGAGATGAGATGAGATGCCGATATGGAAAAACTTTTCTATTGATTCCACGAAGCAAAATTGAGGAAAGTGGATGTTGCCATAAAAATAGTAACAGCAACCAATGTAAACAAACAAACAAACAAATAAATCATACAAGACACCAGAACCATTCATCATGGCCGCTGATTCACATTCAAAGCTTTCTTCCTAAACACAACCTCAGTATCCAAACCGAACCCGTCAACTTTCCGGACATGAACCATTTCCGATCTCTTGAACAACTTCACCAGCGGCTTAACACTATACAGATCATTCGCCGAGTACTTGTCAGCACGTTTAGATAACGTCACGTGTAAAACGCAAATCCCACCGGGCTTCAACGTCCGTTCGATCTCTCTCACGAACTTGTCCGGATAAAGTGCATGATCAAACACGTTCGAGAATTCAAAGTTGAAAGTCTCGTCCTCAAACGGCTGTTGGTGAAAGTCTCCCTTCATAACCAGCGGCGGATGCGGTACTAAATCGATACCAACAGAGTCCGACACGCCGACACGTTTCAGGGCTTGAACTTCTTGCCCGACACGTGCACCAATGCATAGAGCTTTCGATTCTTTTGAAAGAAGGTTTTTTTCCTTCAACTCGTCAAAGAATTTAACAAAGACTGGAATTTTACGGTTCCAGTCACGCGTGGTCCATATTTGTCGTAGTCTAGGGTTAAGGGTTTTGTTGAGTTGACGTTGAAGGTAGGATTTGTAGGAGGAGTATCCGGGTCGGATTTTGAGGTCCTCGGAGCCATTTACAGCGTTTTCAGGAGGTGTTTGGCGGCGGTGATGGTGGAAGTGGGGTTGAAGAGAGAAGAGGAGGAGGAGGAAGGGCAGAGAAAGGAAGAGGGAGATTAAGAAGTATCTGAATATGGGAGTTTTAGATTGCGTTGGTTGCATGTCGTGCATGAATTTCTCTACAGAATTCCTGTTTGTGTAGGTTTGTTCATGCGTGAATGTCGCGAGAGAGAAGAGAAAGTGGGGACAGGACAGAAACAAATGGAGGGAAAATTGGTTGAAACGATGGGGAGAGAAAATGAAGGATAACTGCAAAGAATAGAATTGATTAGGTGAATTAACCAACCGAATTAAGACAGCTGGAACGCACCAGTCAAATTATCCGAACACATGATAATTAATTATAGTTTCAACCCACGAAAAAAGAAAATTGTAAAAAGAAAAAAAGTAGTTCATTAACAACATTAGGTGCAATTACATGAAAATTCATTGCATTACACACCTCCAACAAAATCCATCTCTCAAGACCTCATCCTGTTGATCTGGTTCAAAGCCGGTTGTAAGATGTTGTAGAGCACCCACAGAATAGCAGGAGTCACAACAATAAGCAGAAGCTGACCCCTGTTGTCACTGGCAGCTTCAGCGATTGTAGCAATTTCACTTGCCGCAGCTGATGCTTGCGGTGGTATTGACATTAACCCAGTTGCAGCCAACCCACCTAGCCCAAGCCCGATTATAAAACCCTTTGTGCTGCGCATGCGGCTGATCTGGTTAAGTGCTGGTTGCAGAATATTGAATAGCACCCATCCGATGGCCGGGATGATTGGAAGCAACAGTGCAAGGCCACGGTTGTCACCTTCTGCTATCTCTGCTATTTGTTGCGCAGCAAAAGCAGCATCACATGAGCTCAAAGTTGAGAAGATTGCTCCGGCAATGGCAGTACCAGCTAGCGAGACTGAAGAATCAGATGGCTTTGAAATGGTGAGGCCTTTTGGGAGGTTTTGCATGGAAAGAAGGGAGGTGGGTTTTGCAGTTGGCTTGTTTTGGTTGATGTTTTTGAGAGAGTTGATGCTCAAACATTTGGCATTGAGCACAGCCATTGTAGCCATTGTTGCAGCCATTGATCGATCGATGCTTGATGATTCTGATAACCTTAAGAACGAATGTAAAAGAGATTGTGATTTCTGTCTATAGGAAAGAAATGGACTTGTGTGGTTAGTTGAAATGGGAAAGTGGAATTGAAGATTTGATGCCAGGTAAGGCAATTCTGAACCAATGGAGTTATGCTTTTTAGATTCTTCTCTTATCCGGAGACTGTGATTCGTTAGATTTCTACCTCATATTCTATACCCAACCGCCCGCAGGTTCTTATCACATCTTATTTCCGGACTTCATCTGTAATTAAAGATTAAACACCATGGATTATATTAGTGAAGTTAATGAATTATGCTAATTATGTGGTTCTGGGCCTGTTATTGAAGCCCATAAACTAGCCCAATTGGCTCATTTCCAAGTTACATGGGCCAGAAAATGTAAGTTACAGCCCATTATGAAGGTATGTATTTGTCTCAAGGGCTGTTACTGAAATTGGGATTTAAATATTTAATTAACCACAGAGTCTTTTGTCACGTGATAAATTTAGATATTTATTCTACAATTATTTGTCCTTTATTTATTTAATTTTAAATTTTTAAATCCCGACGAAGTGGGCAACTTGGTGGCATAATCCCTTGCGCAGAAGAGACTGCAACTTCTTCAATCAAACCATATCCTAGGGTTTTACAAAAACCTTGGTAATCATGGCCACTTCTCTCTCAGTTAAACCGAACCTAGTACTCTCTCCGTTTCCGTACCGAACCTCAACTCGAAACCCTCTTTTTCATCGAACTCAATTTGGTCATAAGCCTTTCCTTCGCGGTTCACTTTCTGTCGCCAAATTCGGATTGAGACCCGACCCGGGATCTTCGGACGGTGTTATTCAGGAGCTATTTGGCCTATTTGGTCGAGCTGAGAGTTTTCTGTTTACAATAGCAGATGCTGCCGTCTCGTCTTCCGACGCAATAACTACAACCAAACAGAACTCTGATTGGCTATCTGGTATTACGAATGTAATGGAGTCTGTCTTGAAGGTATAGAATTGTTAAATTGTTATCACACTTTCTTGCTTACTGAATAGTTGATCTTGTTTTCTTTTCCTTTGTTAAGCGGGTAACTGTAATTAATTTCAGGTTTTAAAAGATGGATTATCTACTTTACATGTACCGTATTCATATGGGTTTGCTATTATACTTCTGACTATACTTGTCAAGGCTGCTACTTTCCCTTTGACCAAGAAGCAGGTTTGTTTGTTAATTCTCTTAAATTTAAATGAAACATTCTTTTTTTGAGTTGATGTCATTTATTTTTTAATAGTGTACTGGGTGTAGTTATTAAATTTGGTTTGCACAGGTCGAATCTGCAATTGCTATGCGGTCTTTGGCGCCACAAGTGAAGGCTGTTCAGGAAAGATATGCTGGTGATCAGGTCAAATTTTGTTCGCTCTCGCCTTGACCAAACATTTTCTGAATTTTGAGCTTTGCATTGATTATGTTACTCTCTTTGTAGCCAAGAACCTTTTGTTTACTAAGAAGCTTTTGATACTATGACTAACTTCAATATTTTTAATTATTTGCAGGAGAGAATTCAACTCGAGACAGCTAGATTATATAAATTAGCTGGCATAAATCCTCTAGCAGGTACTTATGCTACAGCAAGGGATATTCCTCTGTTCACTTTCCAGAATCTCTTAACATACTACAGATATAGTCCCTTCGGTACTTGCGTTAATTGACACTACCTTTTTCCCTATGTGATAGGATGTCTGCCCACCCTTGCTACAATACCAGTATGGATTGGCCTATATAGAGCCCTTTCAAATGTGGCTGATGAGGTAGTTTGCTGAGTTGTTATTTATATTCTTCTTTGGTGCTCTTTTCCACCTCAGTTAATTCTCATGTCTTATTAACGCTGTGTTAAACATTAAGGGACTTCTCACCGAAGGCTTCTTTTGGATACCCTCCTTGGCTGGTCCAACTACAACTGCTGCTCGCCAAAGTGGCAGCGGCATCTCTTGGCTTTTCCCTTTCATAGTATGTAATTCTAAACTCCTCAATTGGTCTGGAATAATTTCTGTTAGAATTTCATGAGCAGTACTTCCCATACAAGCTTACTCATTTTACTGATCTGAAGTGATGTTGATGTTTGGTTTCAAATGTATCAGAATACTATTTTTATTCAGAAATTGCAATATATTCCTTCTAGATTTGGATAGTTGTGTAATTGATTAAGATAGATATATGGTTTCTTTCATCTTGGAAGTTGGGAAACTAATTCTCATTCTTGGCATGAACTTTTTTCTCAGGATGGTCATCCACCACTTGGATGGTCGGATACCTTTGCATACCTTGTCTTGCCGGTGTTACTGGTTGTTTCACAATACATCTCTGTCCAGATCATGCAGTCATCACAGGTCAGTCATTTCCCTGTTGTAAATAGTTTGCTTACATCTGAACTCAAGTATCTCTAGAAAATCTTACCACAGATTCAGTTGGCTGAAAAAATAATTTACTACTTTTGTGATCTTTGCCCATCCAAATAAGATTGTGAACCCCATTTGATGTATTACAATTTTTCAAGCCGGAAAATACCATATACTGTATGATCATTGATCTATCAGGCACATGACTGAACTATTTCAGACAACTCTTATCATATCCAAATTGATAATACCTCTATCTAGGAGTAAGATGCATGAAAATTTCCTAAAATCTTGTCTTATTATGCTTCCAAAATGATGGTCGAAAGAGACTAAGTGACATAACTGGTGGTGTGACATGCATAAGGGGACTCCCTTGTCATTTTTCTTTTTTGGACATGTGTAACTTGTTTGATCGTTGTTGGGTTCTGTTTGGTTTGTTCTATATTTAAGTTTACAAACAACTTAGCATAACCTCTTTCGCTTCAGATTTTTTTTAGATACCCAAAGACCCATCAACCTTTATATATGTTGACCGAGTTCTAAACTTGGGACCGCTGTCAGACGCTACAACTTTGGGAGCCAGGAAATTCATGGGATTTGAACTTCTGACCTCCTGGTTGTATCCAAGGGTCTTTTACTACTCCCTTGGGGTTCCATAAGATTTTCATTCTAGGATTAATAATGAACATTGACAGTGGTACTAAAAGTCTTAACTATTGTACATAAATGCTTGTCATTGATTTGGTTATTAATTTTTAAGAGGCCTTTGCATGCATTGTGACTATTAACATTTATGATAAATTTATTACTTGTTGAGGTGAAAGCTTATTATCTATCCTATGTATCCATGTGTTAACATTTCATCTTGCAGAGTAATGATCCAAACATGAAGAGTTCTCAAGCTGTAACAAAGCTACTCCCTTTAATGATTGGTTATTTTTCTCTTTCTGTTCCTTCTGGTCTAAGCCTTTATTGGTGAGCAGATGTAAACCCTTTTATTCTAAAAGAGTATATGACATGATATTTGGAACCTTTCATGCTCTAACATCTGCCTTGTATATTAAATCTTTTGTTCAGGTTCACAAATAACATTTTGAGTACTGCCCAACAAGTATGGCTTCAAAAGCTTGGGGGTGCAAAAAATCCAATGAAGCAATTCAGTGATATAATTAAGGAAGACCAAGTTGATATTCAGAAGTCTGTCTCTGGATTAAATTCCACCGGGAAGGAGGCTAGACAAGCAGAAGAGTTGAATGCAGAAGGGCTACGTCCTGGTGATAGGTAGGCACTAATTTAATTGTGTTTTTGGTATTATTTTAGTTGTTTGCCGTTTTAATGTATTGGTGTTCAGATTCAAGCTGTTAAAGGAGGTAGAGGCCAGACAAGGAGAAAAGTTGACTGCAGAAGGGCTACGTCCTGGTGATAAGTTAGTTGTTTATTTCACTGATTTCACTGTGTGTTTGCTAGTATTTTAGCTGTTTGCAGTTTTAATGTGTTGATGCACTCCAGATTTAAACAGATAAAGGAGCAAGAGGCAAAAAGAAGACAACAAAGAGAAGAAGAAAAGAGAAAAGCTGAAGAGGCAGCTGCTAAAGGAAATCAAACGACCAATGATGGAGACGAGAGAGAAGCAAACATACATGACAGAGCAAATGGAGCTGGGGTTGACTTAGTAGATAAAAAAAATGGAAATCTTCAGTCTGTAACAGGCCGAGATGCCTTCAACATTAGAGTTATTGTGAATGGCAATACTTCCACTCAAGATTTTGAGGAAGATAAGGATACAATCTCTGCATTCAGGACAGAGGACAATGAAGTTTCAGCAAACTCTGAGGTTAATGGCAGGAATGAGCAGCAATCATATGATAATTTAGAAAAGGTATCTCTAAAATCCGCCTTAAATGCACAATTTGCTTGCCTGTTAGTTGGTGAGTCCAGGAGATGCTTGACAGCATGCTACATTGTTGTTGCTGTCTTCTGTTAATGCTGATTATCTCTTCTTGCTTATTTTTTTCCATGTGTTTTCTCATGAACTGCCATATTAGGTGTTGTGCATGGCTGTAACTGGCGTTTGTTTATTTGTTTATTTATTTTTTCATTCTTGCATCTGTGGATTAGTTCTAAATAGTTATTGGAATGCTTCTGAATATTGCTAGTATGACAGCACTTCTATTCAGATAATTTAATTGGGGCATAGTTAGGGTGAGGTAGCGCAGATCATTATCCTTCAAGATTATGTGGTCCCACTTTTTCTTTGTTTTTGAAGTACTTTTTATGACCGTTTTTTATTATAGCTCATGTAGCATGCATATGATTTTATTATTTTTCTTTGGATAGGAATAAGGTTTGAACCAATTATCTACCTCATTCCCTATCTAATATCTCTTCTGTTTTTGACTGGTGAAACAATATTTTTCTTTCTCCAGCTGTATGCATCTAAATATATTTAGACTTGCTGCTTTGATGCTGACTTTCTAATCATGCCATCGCGGGTTTGACAAATATTTCAGGAAGCAGTCGAAGTACACACAAGTTCAGCAACAACAGATAACAAACTTGCTGAAGAAGATACATACGAAGCCAGGATGGAGTAACCAACAAAAGGGGAAGCACAGTCACGATTTTATCAGTATTTCATGTCAACAAACATCGCCGACCTACTCATTTGCCCATTAAGCTGGATATGAATCAGAGCAGCTTGATAATATTTTTTACCCAGCAGAAAGCCATTGCATGTCCATGTTGGATTTTACGTCGTGATTAGTGGCACCTTACAGAATTGGTGTATTTTCCGCTAGGTTCCTGTGATTAACTGGGTTTACGTTATTTGCACATGCAGATGACTAGCGGTATCAATAGGATTTTGAAAGATCAGATATACGTAAGTCAATAGCTGAGATGTAAAAGTAGTTTGCATTGATGAAAGGCACACATGATTCAGACAATTGAATCTCTTTTCTTTTTGGTAATTTTCCCATTTCGTTTATGTGATAAACAATAATAAGAACAGGTCGAGCATATGCAAGAATTATGCTACTTGAAAACTAATACTGTATATGAGCTATTTAAATAATGGTTTAGCCAATCTCAAGGCAACCTCCACTTTGGAACAATGAGTTCTAAGATATGAACACGTTATGAAACAGGTTTCCAAATCTGGCAGAGATTAAATTCATTTGTTTAGCCTTCTAGTTTATATAAATTTATTAAATGGAACTAAGTGAAGAAGTCCTATGGCTAACGAAAACGATGCCTTGGCGTATACGCAGCAATTTACTAGCCCTCGCATTTCCTTAATTTAATATCACAGAAAGAAAGTCACAGGCCAGACAAGACAAGTCTAAAAGTTTAATTATCTTAATCCCTGGGTTATTAAATCAAACCAATCATTAACTTCTCCCATGGTGGTTGAATTAAAAATCATGGTAATTCTTTTGTAAGTTGGTCCAGTTATAATATATTGAACGTAACATATATTTACTTTTTAAATATTTTATATTATTTATTTTAAAATTTAAAATTTAAGGTTAAAAGATGTACTCAGCCAAGTTAACGCTAGTCATGTGGACTTGACTCGAGCCATGTCTAGCATTTTAACCCAATAACCAACAAGCTAGGGTTGTCCCAGAGAATCCTGAGAAGTTACAAATATTGAGACAACCAACCAGAATTCAATTTTAGCACCTAAATCATGCGTGCGTTTGTATTTGATTTATGCAATGCCATTTTTATTTTAAACAATATGATTACGTGTGGTGTGTGTATATAAGTAGTTGACACCTCAAATGGGTTTCTTGTCCGATATTATGAAACAAACACACCCCATAAAGAATAATCCTGAGAATTGGATTGTCTGCTGTCTCTTATCCCCTGGGGCACATGCTGACTTGCTAATCAAGTATGCTGTAAATATTGCTGCTTCCTGCTTAATTATATTTATCTGCAACTCCCGGCAGTAAAAAACTTATAATGCAAGCATTGTTATTAGTTGTTATCAGCTAGAATTTTCCATGGAAAGCTTGATTTGGAGTATATGTGTGTGTGTGTGTATATATATATATATATATCACATCCGAAATCAATGGTTCTGTAGATTCCTTTTTTTCTCTTTTTGGGTGATTCCAGTTAACTGTAAACTGTTGCTTTTTAATTATAAATGCGAGTATGAGTATGACTGAGCTCTGAGCTGTGAGTGTGGGTGGGTACAACCAAACCTATGTGTAAATAATTAATAATATACTAAGTGGAGTCCCTTTATAACAACCTTTTTGTAAGAGGAAATGCTTCAAGTTTATTTCAGTGCTGGGTTTTTTTTTTTTTTTTTAAAAAAATTCAAGTTTGTGAAATTTTAGCAAATAATGGATGATGAACCTGACCCCATTCCCCTTCATCATTGGTTGAATGTTCCAAAACATTAAACAAAATGCACCAATCATCGTGAATCATGTACCGACACTTTTTTGGCCCTTAAAATATTACACCTATAGTTAGATAATTCTCTCCAAATATAATCTACAGTCTTAAAAAATAGTGTGATGTTACTGGTTCAATGTACCATAGCATTAGCAGCTTGCATGAACATACAATACCTTGATCAGCTTTAAGGTGAGTGATTTAATTAGCTAGCTGTTAAGTAAGCCAAAACTTTACTATTAAGTCATTTGAGATAGAGAATCCTGAATGAAGTTGGTTGAGATCGATAGATGATCTCCAGTTTGAACCAAGAATATAATGACAACTAGATTTGACACAAGTGGAATAGCTAGCTAGGCAATGTAATCATTTTATTTATTTTGCATGGTAAAATGTCCAGCAGGTTAAATTTATATTTAGTTACATTACATGCAAAATTGTTTACAGCATCAAGAAAATGATAACGTGTCTTTGCATGATGAAAGTTACTTCTTGAAATTATAAGGCTGTGTTTCCTTGACTGCCAGCTAGCTAGCTAATGAAGATTCAACAGATGGCATGGTTGGCCATAGCACCATCTTTGACATGCATGCTACTTTTACAAGCCTGCTGCTGCTGGTTATCAACTCATAATTATTTCCTTTTGTTCTTGCCTTTCATTTCTAGTATTATTTAGTGAAACATATTTTCTTTTGGGACAATAGGGAGTGAAGGTCAGTGCTTGAAGATCTTTAATTAGCTTAATCAATTAGATTTATATGTTGTCCAGCTTTGGATTTGATCACTATCGACTAGCAAAATGATTGATGAAACATCAAATTAGCGACCAAAATACAATAACGATAAAAATGAAGGTGTGTGATTGTCAGTAGTACCACTCACCAATCTCATACTGAATAGTTGGGTCTACCAATACACCATCCCATCTTATTAAACAATATGTGCATTTCAAGCAAACTTCGCCCTCCGTGGACCCTTCCACTGCCACTCCCACCCTTCCAAAGCATCCTAGACATGCAATGTAAATGTGGAACTCTATGCTACCTCCAATTCTTATGGTATATCATGTATGCACTGGCAGTTGTTCATATAGAATAATGACTTGAGATAATCACACGATTCATACTTCCATCTCATTACATCACATGTATTTTGAAATTCATAAACAATTTGACATGGTCTACATAAATTATTAAAAGAGATCCCTTACTAGATTTTCCCATTTTTAAAAATGTACTACTTAGTTTATACATCTACAAACAAGTTTACTCACAATATTTAACGAGGAACAATCATGAATTATGAATTATAATTACAATTTTGATTTACAGACACCCAGTTGGAAAAAAAAAAAACCATTAAATTTTTTGTGAATCTAAAATTAGACACTTCTATACCTATGTTCTCATGCACTAAAGCAACCAATTTTGATACAATTCAAAGATTACACAGAGATTCCTTTGATAAAAAGTTGGAGTTTAACTCCTCTTAAATCTTAATAGCAACTAAATTCTATTTTAATTGTGTTCATGCTACCAAAAGAGAATTAACCCTGGTTTATCTCTAACCATAGTAAGAGGTAAGTTTGTTACCGTAGTTAAGAGGAAGCTGACGTGTAAAAATTCTGATACTATATAAATAAATGGGTAATTTAGCAATTTAGTTCTCCTCATTTACCACCTAAGAGAAGCCTCATCGCTTTATAAAATGTATAGATGTAGCAGAAGAGAAACACCTCTCATTGAAAAAAAAAAAAAAACTAGAGCTTTGTAACCAAAAAAAATAAAAATGCCTTTTTCTGTTTCTTCTTCTCTGAATTTCTACATATTATCCCGATCAAGAATCCGTTTTTGAAGCCTTTTTGAAAAAACAGAGCAAGTTCTGATCAGATACCCACTTGTTTGCTCTTGAATTTGATTAAAAGTTTGCAGTTTTTGGTTGACAAATTTGTGTAATTCTCTTCAGTGATTGGCAGATGCAGCTGGATTTTGAGCAATCGCGGATTTTTCTGACATGTAATATTTATTCTCTGGTTGTTATGTTTCGATCTGTAATGATCATTAATATGTGCAGATTGAGAAAAAAAAAAGTTGTTGAACATTTGATCATGTTGTGTTTCTTCTTAGATTCTTTTTACTTTATTTGGTTTGCCCTGATCAAATTTACTTGTGATTGGTAGCATTTGATGTATTTTATGATCTGGGTTAGTCTCAAAATCAGATTTTTTTTATGGGTTGATTTTGAACAAGAGTGCTGATTGTAATCTCCCTTGTTTTTCCTGTGGTTGATTTTGCTTTTTTGGTTCATTTTGATCGGGTTTATTTGACTTTTTTGTTTTATGTTACCATGAGTTTACGTGAATAGGAGTGTCTCTTTTAATGTGCGAATTCTTTTCTTTCTCTGTTTCTTTCGGAAGTGGAATATCCTTTACAGAAGACTAGTATTCTTCTCTTCGAAGTTTCCTTTTCTCGGTGCCCCTTAAATTTTAAATTTTCTGTTTTTGATTCACGTCTTGATGATATCTGCCAGTTCTGTAACTTCTTTTGAAGTTTCAGGTTTCCTTATTTGTCTATTTTTGATCCTCTTCTTTTGGATGATCTGAATTTGACTGTTTTCGCTTTGGCCAAGGATAATTCTGATTGATCGGATCAAAAACTTTTATGTGCTTCGTATTATATTTCTTTTCTCGCTGTTATCCTTTTTTCATCTAATTGTGTGCAGTCAAAAAACTTTCAACATCTTTTTACGACATAACGGTGTTATACGTGTTTTATCTGTAGGTTTGAGACTTGAAGTTTGCTGATCGTCCAATAATTTAAGGTTGATACGTTTGTCAGGGGATACAAAATTGGTATTTAGACAAATTAAAGTTCGTACTTTCAATGCTATATTGGATCATTGGAGGAAAGTAATGTATTGATTTTTGTGCCATGTTTCTCTATTTTCCAGATATTTAAGTCTTTTCTTCTGTCAAGCTTGGGCACTGCAAAATTTAGCAGTGCCCATGGACGCTAAAACTAGTGGCACTCCTACCATACAATACCATAACATTCCTGACCAGCCAATTTCTACTGTTGTTGTTGCGCCTGTACCGACTTTTCAAAGAAATCAACGCCATTGCTTTGGGGACTCCACTCCTGGAGAATTTCCCTTGGCTGCTAGTCCCTCCATTGTGCTTCATGTCCTCACTGCTTGTAAATTGGATCCTCAAGATCTTGCAAAACTAGAGGCAAGTTGCATTTTATTTTACTTTTTTGTATTGAAGCACTATTTAAATGTTAGAATTGATAATGCTGCTGATTTGATTTTCAAATGTATATGTTGCAGGCAACATGCTCATTCTTTAGGCAGCCAGCAAACTTTGCCCCCGACTATCAGTTATCCATATCGGAGCTTGCTGCTCTGGATATGTGCCAAAAGAGATCTATATTTAAGCCAATGACTGAAGAAGAACGTCAAGATTTGAAGCAAAGATGTGGGGGTTCATGGAAACTGGTGCTGAGGTTTTTGCTGGCTGGAGAAACATGTTGCCGGAGAGAGAATTCCCAGGCAATAGCAGGGCCAGGTCATAGTATTGCTGTGACTTCAAAGGGAGCAGTTTACTCATTTGGTTCTAATAGCTCTGGACAGCTTGGACATGGTACCACTGAAGAAGAATGGCGGCCTCGGCCTATCAGGTTGCGCACTTTTCATCACTCCTTAAACCTGATATTGTATATGAAAGAAATGGAAAGAGAATTTGTTGGGTAGGGAAGTTAATGGAACTCCATTGTGTTGCAGATCTCTGCAAGGCATTCGAATCATCCAAGCAGCTGCTGGTGCTGGCCGGACAATGCTGATTAGTGATGCTGGTCAAGCTTATGCTTTTGGCAAGGACTCCTTTGGCGAAGCTGAGTACGGGGTCCAAGGAACTAAGCTGGTCACAACTCCGCAGCTGGTTGAGTCTTTGAAAAATATATTTGTGGTGCAAGCTGCTATTGGAAATTTCTTCACGGCTGTGTTGTCAAGGGAAGGCCGGGTGTATACATTTTCTTGGGGACATGATGCAAGACTCGGTCACCATACTGAGCCAAATGATGTGGAACCTCAACCTTTGTTAGGGGCACTGGAGAACATACCTGTGGTACAAATTGCAGCTGGATACTGCTACCTTCTTGCTCTGGCTTGTCAACCTAGTGGAATGTGAGCTCCTTCATCTCTGTACCTTAAGAAACATTTACAGAACTCAAATAAAACTTTATTTTGTAGTGATCTTTACATTAGATATTTGAAACATATTTGGTATTGGGATTAATGATTTCTGAATTGCTTACTTATGCTGAAAATTTTTTGTTTTGAAACATGCTAATTCTTTCTTTAGTTTTTCTGAAAAGTCTTGATTTTATCTCTATCAATTACATTCTTAAACATCTTATTACTGAATTCTGGATTTGTAATAGCACAAATTATTTCAGAATCTTTCTCGGCTTCTTTCTTTCTATTTCAGCATTACGGTTGTTGGTGACGAATTGATTTATGACTGTTATCAGATCATATTACTAATCCACGTGCTCTTCTTTTGGAAATTTAACAGGTCAGTATACTCTGTTGGATGTGGTTTGGGTGGAAAGCTTGGACATGGTTCAAGAACTGATGAGAAGTACCCTCGACTTATTGAACAGTTTCAGCTTTTGAATCTGCAACC